>WHPZ01589861.1:0-38898 GCA_016617965.1 Macrosiphum rosae
ATCTCATGATTTTTAATAATTTTTTTAGTTTATTAGTAAAACGTCAATAAACTGGTTTTTGTCCGGGCGGCGAGTCCCTCTCTACGGCTAATGGGTATATCCTCACGGGACACTCTGTATACAGTTTTTCAATAAATTTTATTTTTATTTTTATTTTTTATTGTCCAATACAATATCATTTGTTAATTTGTGTACAATGTTATGCACTTATGAAAAGAATTGTTCTTAATTTGTATCACAATGACACATTTAACGCCAAATCCAGATTTATAAAAATATGAAACACGATCATTTTCACATTTTGTTTGGTTGAGTTATTGTCTTATAGTCGTGCGTTGTTCATATTAATTTTTAATCTTATATATATATATATGTAGTATACGTCTTATAGCTTTTCTATTCCATTACTATTTCACAAACTTTTCACTTGTACTTTTCTATTGATCTTCTTTAATACATATAGGGACAAATAAAATGTTACTGATACTTTGGTTTTTCGACGTAAAACTTTAAGTTAAATAATTTAAGCTAAATTGATTGATACTAAACTATATATAGGGGCAATAGTGCAATATATCCCAGTATGAACGTATAAACTTCAAAGTTCCTATAAGTTTTTCAAATATGAAGTTTATCATTTATAAATATAATATTAATACCTAATGATGTTGTATTGTCTGAACAAATGAAATATATATTTATGTTTAAACTTTAAATGTATATATCATTACTCCAACTGTTCAAATTGTATCAATATGACCCAACTGAATTACTTATATTATTTTCCAATAAAATACTGTTATTTGTATTTTGTTATAGATACCTGCAGCAGCTTATATTCATTAAGACCATACAAAAATAGTCTGAACACACAAACTTTATACATTTATATAAAGAATCTTCAAATTCCAATTAGATATGTGTTTCTTTTTCTCGTTAATACTAGACGTCTATCACTGTTTCCATATATGTTTTCCGTATTACCAAATAAACAAACGAAGTAGGTACAACTACGTCATTCAACAATTTAACATCAATAGAAAATAACAAATTTTATAATAGGAAAACGGCGTTGAGAAGCTTCTTTTAGTGACATGTAGACAATATATTATTCATCATATTCGATACTGTTGATACAAATTTTAATATCATCTGCACTCGTACTTGCCGAATGTATAATATGTATTTGATTTAGAAAGTATTGACCATGCATGGGTTTGCATATTATTATAAACAAATATATTGAATGTCGCATTGCACTGTATTTGTTTCGTTTTTCATCGTTAGGTGGTTGTTAAATTCAAAATTGAATGAAAATTGAAGTGTGACATCCAATGAGATGCAAATAACGAAAATTCGACATTCGGATATTTCAAAAAATTTCCTTTATAATAATCATCATATGAATATTATAATACAGTACTTAAAACTAGGGTTACACAGTACAGTTCTATATGACATCATTATAATGTATACATATTTCAAAAGTATCTTGTATCCCGTAAGTACAAATAAAAAAATTAAACAAGAAATACGCAGTAAGTACAACTAACCTACCTATCCTGCATTGGAAAAAATAAAAATATGTTTTATGTTTTCTGATTGCAATTGGAGCAATATCATCTGTCTATTTAATATTTCTATAATCGTTGAAAGTGGTATCTATAAATAAATAGACATGTACACATGAGGTCCTATATTTTTAGAAATTTTTGTTCAATAATAAATTCAATTAAAATATTATTGAAATTACATACAAGATACAAACCTTACAAATATAAAAATATTTCAATCAATATGGTTCTAACTTTTCTAAAAACTCGTAATATTTTAAAACTTTTAATGACCGAAATAATTATCACCGTATAAAATCTAAAAAGAGATCCGTGGTTATTAATTTGACTACATTAAAATTTTGCCTACCTGCTTCGAATATAATATTTTTTTACATTTTATTTCCATGTCATTGGAATAAAATATACACCTATATTTAAAGAGTATCGGAAATTCAGTTACAGCTACGTAATTATTATGAATATAAATAAACGATAATTTTAATAAAATAAAATTGATTTTAAAAATAAATAATTATATTAATTATTAACAAAAACAACTATTTTTAAAAATAATGTATTTCAGATTTTACAAAATCAACTGGGTTTTTTTCTTCTTTGTCGTATTTCTTTATGTAATTTAGAATACCTATGTAAGAATATATATAATTATTTTAAATTATAGTCTATTTCCTGTCCTTCAGTGAACCTGCGATTCTAATTGCAATGTAAATCTCTATCTGAACAGACATATAGTGTACATCCAATAAAACAGTAAAAAATGGATGGATACTGAGATGTGAAAAAAAACTATTGTTAAATCGCAAATGGACAGACTCAATTAAGCACATATTTTATGAATTACATGAAGGAAACATTGCATCGTCATAAATATAAATGTCAAAATATTATCAGCATATTTAGCGGGTACATAATAATATAATATATTATATCAATGGGCCGATCACTCAATCGGCCTTTTATAAATGTAAAATTGTAGTGGTCTAGTTAGTATCCCTTTTTGAAAAAAATTGCATTGTGGCCCAATTTCCGGGCGTCCGTCAAACTAACGGCCTTGTAGCCATAGCTAATTTCCATACACATCAAATAAGTCCATGTGTAATACAAATTAATAATTGCATAGAATAGAGAATACTTTCAAGTAAGTAATATATTTAAATACTTTAAAATACACAACAAAATGTTACTAATAGTGACTTCATACGTAGGTATTTTTTTTTGGTTATATATAGGTACTTACTTAATTTAAAACTAATACCTCTAATATCGATCTAACCTTACAATATAAAAACTTTATGTTTGAAAAATTATCAATAAGTCTTTTAAATACATAGGTAATGTCTAGTAGAAGGCACATACTACATATTATATAATATTATTTAAATGTCCTATAAAATAACGTAAAGTAACTTAAATTATAATGACGCGTGTTATTTGTAAACGCACATACGTAATCTATAAATTATGAATGTGTTCATCTTATTATTTTGCTAACATTTACGCCTTATAGAGAGTTCCATTTATTTTATATGCTTATTGCATAAGAAATAATAAAATATTATATCTTAGGTATAACGTTATATTATATCATGCTTATATAGACGTGTTACGCGTTTGACTATTCTAATTTCTAGCAATAACCTGCGAATTTAAATTAATGCAAAACTAATATTTATGGTTTTTTTTTTTTTATTTAGTGGAGGATTTGATTTATATAAGAAAATTAATATAAGAAACTTCCCGAAAATTTACTCTTAGTCAGGTCTTTGAAATAATTAAAAAAAACACGCCTATAATCATGTTTGGCGTGAGTGATTGTAGGGAATCGATGGTATAAACATAATTTTTGTATGGGGGAGATCAGAAAAAAGAAATTTAAACTTAGGTACCTACAAATTAAAATATTGAATAAAAAAATAGATATTATTACATTTTAATTCAAAACCACAAACAATTAAAGTTAAACAATAATAAAACAAAATTTAATTTAATTTTTTTTTAGTCACTTCGTCAATTACTTCTGCTACACTAATACTTAATAGTTATATGTAAAGGTATATTATGTCTATTGTCCATTGTAATACAAAATTGATAATATTTTAGCATAAGACTGATTGGTGCATTATATTATTTCTTAAAATGTTTTCTAATATAAAAAAATGTATTATTAGCGGATATGAAGGAGTCTACGTTGCAGCGTTGTTATAGGGGACCGTCGGTGGTCAAATTTTATACTGTAATAATATTATATTTATGAAATTAATGTATGATTATTGATATTGATTACTAATTAGTAATTAGTGTAATAGTGTGCCGTCTGTTGGATGTGACGAATTGAAAATTTACAAAAATACCAGCCATTTTATATTTCCTTGTAACGCCCTGACACTAAAAACACTATTTTATAAAATTGTAAAAAAAAGTCTATTGGGGGAATCCGACCCACATATCATCCCTTGTACACGCTCCTGTAGGGAATAACGGTAATAAGTCAATTTAGCCATTTTTCGATTATTATACTTTCTCGTAGAAAACAAATTAATAAATTATGATCTAAGTATAGTTTTCAGTAACAAAATATTTTATTTTAGTGATTTTTCTCATAATAAATCATCTATAAACAATTATAAATTTATTTCAGTAAAAACAAAAATGTGATGTTTTTTCGTTTCCCAAAAAATAGTGATTTATGGAAAACTCCACAAAAATCCGTTTGTCTGCGGTCTTCAGATCACTTCAGATATTCTTTATAATGACGGTTATTGTATTAATCATTTATATATATAATTTATAGTACTTAATACTTATAATTATTATGTATATTGTACAGTATTAACTGCTTAAAAGTTTAATCGTAGCATAAGATTTTCCATTTATCGATATTAATGTATGAAATTAATTTTGAATCACGGATAAGTGCATAACAAATTGAAGACATAGACATACCTAGGTCAGAATCAAAAATGTTAAAATAACAAGGTTTTTTATATTATTATTTTTTATTTCATTCTCTGTGTAATAATGTAAATTTAAGTCAATTTAAGAAGGTATATTCTATATACAGTGAAACCTGTCTTAAGCGGAATCGTATGAGACCAATTCAAATTTTTGTCAAAGACAGGTTTCCGTCTAACAGAATAAAAAGGAAAATTCCATCTCATTGAATTAAAAATTTGTGGGTATAAGTAAATATTTATAGCTACTTATAAAGTAATGAGGCCATACCTTGCATTTATTATTATCTACCTACTAAATTTAGTATATTGGTCAGCATCTTCGATATTGCCCAGGATTAAATTCGTTTGAATTTTAAATTTAAATATTTTATACTCAACAGACTTGTCTTATACGTGATTTAAAGAAACTCAACCATAACTTATACAGCGTTAAACACTATTAAAATGTACAAGGATAATAACAACTCGTTTGTAAAATTATGCAAGTGATGGTAAAGTTGTTTTCTTCAAAACCATCTCTTACGAAATTATGATACAAATTATAAAAAAAAAAAATTGTTTTCAGTACAAGATTTTAAATTTAATGTAAAAACCACTTTATTTTTTACGAATTTATGTTGTTCTTGTTATGACATTAAATCGTGCATATAGAAATCGTATTACCGATGATTTAATACGTGGGTATTTATTTTACTCTTTGTACTACATAAAATATTAAAATAATATTTGCTTAAAACATCTCAGTAAATTGTCTATGGTATAAAGGGAGTACAATTTATTCGCACATTTAATATACTTATTATACACTTTAGGTATGCTATCAAAATTATAAGTTAAATATCTCAACTGTAACGATTATTTAATATTATCGTCAAATGATTTTGCAGTACCGACCAACATTATATCTATATCATCTCTCTTTTTATATTATACCTTACCTGATAATATAATAATGGTAATTGGTAGAGATTATATTATATTAACCGCATACATTATTTTCATAAAGTAGCAATGAAAATTCCAAGAACACGTATTGGTGATTTTTTAATGTCAAATTTATTTTTAAATCCTTTCCTTATGTTACTTGATTCTTTCATTTTTTTGAAATCAACATTCCAAATGAATAAATGTACAACACACATTTCTGTGAGCAATGTACAATACACAATATAAAATATTGTATATAATACACAATGTACTGCAACACTTATTACATTGTCGAGACTTGGGGATGGACACGAATAGTTTTTAATTATTTTAATTAGTTATATACTATAAAATGTATATCCTTCCAATTAAAATAACAGTAATAATCTTCAGCAGTGTATAGGCATATAAATATTTAATAGTATACGGTGTACAAAAATGCGATAAATTAGGTAATATGCTCAAAACTGGAATTACTGCCATTGAACCAATCTAAAGTAGGTATTTCAATCGAATCCGTAATAATACGAACGTAGGTAGTTTCAATCGACATTTTTTTTTATTATAGAATATTATATAACGATATATAAGGTCAATATATTTTACAGTATATATTTTTTCAAACAGCATTGCGATAATAATGACATTTCATGTTTTCTAAAATAAATAATAAATGACGTGCACTATCTCATCAGTTATCATTACGACTTATATACCTACATTCATCTATAATATAAAATATGTCGGTACCTACTATATATAGATACTAAAAATAAATAATAATGGTATAATATTATTATCAATATAATATAAATACGTGAAAACGATTAAAACATTTGTAATTTTTTTCATAGGTATTAAATAGGTTAGATTACCTACGGTAAAATACATAATAACTATATAAGAGAGATCTTCACGAGTCACAACCAATGTATTGTATAACATAGAAACATTATGAATTACGATGTAATGATGTATATTAGATAGACTGATATAATATACTTATATTATACCTATATACGCATTTGTGTGCATTTCATAAATATTAAATACTGATAGTGTTTTAAACTTTCTTGTCACAGTGAACACCTGCAATACTACACCGAAATGTCAAATCCACTCTGAATATTTACTTACAATAAAACCGGACTAAGACCATGATAATTCCCTGAGTTTATACTTGTTATCTAACGATCCAATAAGTACCTTATGTGTACCTATCGTCTACCGACTACTTCCGCCCTAGTGGAATTATCTTTTTTTTCGGGCAAAATACGTTTACACAGTTATGGTATTATATAGGTATTATACGAGCACTTATATAATACTTATACAAATACATATTATATTAAATTCGCATAATATAAACGTCGGGTTATAAAATATACTATTGATGTGCATGCAAATACACGATGAGTTATATGTACACAATACCTACATAAAACATTCAAAATATATTTTATTAGACAAGATAAAAAAGAAAAAGTTGAAAATATTATTATTGTACCGGTATAAGACCTATATAGTTTAAAAAAGTGCTTTAATACGGGCTACTTCTAAATGTCAAATGATTATTTAAAATATTTCCACGTATCTACCTATAGGCTATAATGTATGTACAAAATTATATTTTATCGAAAAAATTTTTTTGAATTTCTTCATTCAAAAATATAATACATAATATTATGCAAGAAATAAAACATTCATTTTATAATAAATTAATAATTAATTGATTTGATAACATATTAATTATAAATTTAATTACTATATAGCTATTTATATGTTCTACATATTTAATATTATTACTGTAGGTATATTCATAACCTAAGTCACAATCTAGTAAATGCATATCTATCTTACGTATTTTCAGAAATTAAAAAATACTTAGGTACTGCATAGACTCGGCACAAGACAAAACCAAATTATTATTATTTTGCATTTGTAAACTTTGTTATAAACATTTCATTCATTACACAATTATGAACTTAGTTTAACTAAAAAATGGTCAAGATTTTGTTAGAACTGCTGTGCTAACATATTTCACTGGTTTAACTTTTTTAGAATGGGTTTTTTTTTTTATTATGACTGCGAAAACTATAAAATAACTTGTCTAAAGTACCACTCGTATTTAATTTTCAGTCGATTAATTACAGGGCAATGAAAAAAATTTGGAACGACTTTCTGGCACGAGAAAAAAAACAACTATGTTCGTAGGTACTCACTTGAGAATCTATAATAGGTAGACGCATCACATTTTTATAAAATAATATAATTAAAAGCTATTGTACTTGTAAAAATTCAAAACAAAAAAATTAATCTGTTAGCAATAATTCTATTATAATATTTATTATTGTTTAAATGTTTTTAGTGTATTTGAAGTTTCAACTATTAACAACTTGGGCATAACTTAGGCACCTATACGCTTATATTATAATAAATTGCGTTTTAAATTTCAGTTCCAATAATTTGACCTGTAATTTCTTATACATTTAAACATTTAAGATTATTATTGACGAATTAGCTATATATTACTTCATATTTGATAACAATTTTTATGATACATATTTCTTACGTTCATTAAATAATAATAATAATAATAGGTAGTAATTAACTTGAATAAAAAGCTTAGAAGTTGGCATAGTTCCCTCTTCAAAACTATATTTCTAGACTTTTCTTGAGTTGGCGTAAACATTTTACAATTATCATATTAATATAAATACATTGTACGTACATGACTAACTAAGCTAAGAACAGTACAGTATATACCATATATTAGAGAGTGCATTGTAAATTTAATCAAATATTATGAATGAATATAACAGGGCCACCAGGAGATTAAGAATAATTATTATTTTACAAAAATACCTATATCATAGTTTATTTTAATTTAAACAAATCTATTATTTTATCAAATAGCTTTACTTAAATACAAACAAGCGATATTCTTAATACAATGAGTCTCGATAATGTTTTATTCATGTCGCTATAATAAAATCAACGCATAGTTAATTTTAAATTCTAAAACGGCTGCTATAAAATATAATTTTAAATACGAATTCGAGTTTTAATTTGATTTGGTTGAGTAGTATTTTCAATTTTATAAAAAAAAATAAATTCTAAACTTTAAAATTATTTTTATTTTTTAGGTCTGTTTCAAAGTGCTTATTTAGCGCACTTGAGTTCTAAAATATTTTAAATTGTAGGGCTAAATGCCTAGGCTCATACTTTATTTCGGTTTGAATAATATGGCAAGAAAACGGTAAATAATGAATCCACAAGAAATGTACATTAAATTTGGCTGCTGTCCACAAATTTCACAAAATAATTAACGTTATCTAGCGTTAAGTCCAACAGGCGTGTAGGTACCTTCATTTTAATTATATTATATAACTTGAAGAATTAGTATGATATACCTACTTAGTTACTTAGATACCTTCAAAATGATTTAGTTATTATTTTATTAAATACCTACCTATAAAAACAATAAAATTATTATTACCTACTCGTATATTAGGTATTACAGAATATAACAAAATACGATTATATTAACACTAAAATAATTGCAAAGACTTAAAAAAAATTCTTCAGTGTTATTTTGATAACTCAAAATAAAATAAAATTTGTGTTAGGTATGAGTGTATGAACGTCTTATTCTTCAGAGACTAAAAATAATTAAAATAATAACGGTTTTATTTATTAATTTTATATTTGAATGTGTTAAAACGCATACCTATATCTTAGTTATAAAAAAATTATATTTATTTTTACGTTTTATGAAAAATTGAATATCTGATTAATATAATGATAAAATATAAATACAGAATGATTTTTTTAACCATGATCACTCCATTTGTATTATTAAAGTAAACATTTTTATTAAAATAATAATTAAATTAGATAAATCTGTAACAATACAAACTTTTGTTTTTCGAATGGAACATTGCTGTTTTACTGCGATTTACTAAGAATATGATTTTTTTTACGAATCTATTGGTTTAACAACTGCAGTATTGAAATCGAAATTGAAACGAACAGATTGAATTGTTGTTCTATGTGGCTATGCAAGACCACGAATAAAAATCACTCTGTTTAAGATATTTCACATTTAATTTTTCTATAGGTATAGGTACGACATATTACATATATATATATATATATATATATATTTATAAAAATCCGAACCCTATAGCGACCGCATAACATAATACGATATTATGTGATTGGTTAGACTTAGTCTATTGTTTGAAAAATACTATTTGACACAGATGCTGCTGCTGCATAGTTTTCGAAAGGAATGCGTTCGCAGCCGATCTCGGCGGCCGTGGTGGCTTCGAAGCGGCATCATAAAAAAAAAATAATAATAATAACGAAAAAAAAACGGCAAAGATCGACTGAGAATCAAGACTATCACAAAATAATAATAATATAAAGTAGATATTGCTTCACGTACGTCTCGGGGGATGGCGACGATATGAATGCCGCCGCCTCGCACATCTCTAATACGACACGACGTCTTCTTTGCGGACGGGAAAAAAACTGGTCCCAAAAAAAGCCGTCGCACGAGTTTCGCAATGACGGCGTATACATTAAACATTTTTATGTAGTTATAGGTAATCCTGTACACTTGTAATAAACACGCGACACCGACCGATTTTCGACGCGGAGAAAGTGTCACCGGACGGCGGTAGGGACAAAAACGAAAATTGCGTTCGGACGATTTACCATTATTTATCAATTTTCGGGGAACGATCGACTGGTATATAAACCAGGGCCGGCCGACCATTTGGCATCAGTTCATTCCAACGATCCATCGCAGTCTCCGATACAAAACACAAATTGTACAGTTATATCGTCTCGTCTGCAACTACACCACCACCACCATGGCTCAATTTAAGGTAACACTCACATAATATATTACTATCATAATAATGTACACAGCAGATGGGTAACGCGGGCCCAGAAGAGTGGTCGATCGCTTCGCCAGATCACGAGTCGTAGCTGAGAGCATTTTTCACAGGGAAAACTCTTAAGCCTCGTGAAATGGCCAGATTTTGTTAACTTTTTATTTAATTTTAAACATCTTGACTTTATCCGTAAACTCCGATTTTAAAAACTCTATTTTCAAAAGTTGTAATAAACGTCTAGATTGAGCACAAATTTTTGAGTATTTTTCTAACATTATTTGAAGTTAATTTGAAAATCGGAGTTCTCTACAACCTGAATAAAGCTTTTCCCTTTAAAATAAAAAATAAATTATCAAAATCTGAATAATCTACGAGGCATGGTAGTATTCCCTGTCGTTTATTATTCGTATTGGCTGTTATTTGGCCACCACGAAAGTACGAAACGTAACTATAGACACTTTTTTGCTCCTTAATAAATAGCAGGCCCCGCTCAGACAATCTGTTAAGTTTTTTATCGTTTTTAGGGACAGTGTGCTGATAATATACACTTTATGTATATCCCCTCTTATATAATATGTATGACTTTTAAATTGTGTGCGATCGAATAGCCACCGGTGTGTGCATGACGGCGATGTGAGCATCTGCGTGTGCGAAAATTTATTCGTGATTAACATTATTTGCTGCAAAACTTCAAACTCAAAAATCCTGATTAACCTTGTTTATTAAAATGTTTTCATTTTCTATACATTTTGCTTAGACAACGTAGCAAAATATACCTAGGTAGCTCCGATACAACATAATCAAACACAGCCGTGTCCGTGTGATTATCATACATATATATTTCATACACATCCCTTCTATATAGAGATCGTAGACGACCACAGTACTTTAGTTAATCGACGAACGATTTCACTTTTTTCAGGCATGCATCGTCGGTCTGGCATTGATCGGTCTCTGCGTGGCTGATACAGTCAAGACCACTGACACCAAGACCGCTAACAAACGTAGCGCTGATTTGTCGTACGGTCTCCCGTCTGCGTACTCCGGCCTATCTTCCAGCTACGGATCTGGCTACGGTTTGTCTTCCGGATACGGTTCTGGTTATGGTCTGTCTTCCGGATATGGTTCTGGTTACGGTTTGTCTTCCGGCTACGGTTCGGGTTACGCATCCCATGCAGTACCAGTCAAAGTGAGCCAGTCCGACCAGGTGGTCCCCGTGTCCGTGCCACAACCGTACGCCGTTCCAGTCACCCGCCACGTGCCAGTGTCCGTGCCACACCCCGTGCCAGTGTCCGTGCCAAGAGCCGTCCCAGTCAGCGTGCCACACCCAGTCCCGGTCACCGTCGACCGTCCATACCCCGTTGATGTACCACGCAGCGTGCCGGTCAGCGTACCACACCCCGTCCCATACCCAGTCAGCCGCCCAGTGCCATACGCTGTCCCACAACCGTACCCAGTCGAAATCCAACAACACGTGCCAGTCTCCATCCCAACTCCCGTCATCGCACCATCTTACTCTTCCGGATACTCTGGAGCTTCATCATACGGATCTCTGGGATACTCTGGCGCTTTATCATACGGATCTCTAGGAGGATACTCTGGCGCTTCATCATACGGATCTCTGGGATACTCCGCTCCGTCATACGGATCTTCATACGGATACTCCGCACCATCATACGGATCTTCATACGGATACTCCGCTCCGTCCTACGGATCTTCCTACGGATACTCCGCTCCGTCCTACGGATCTTCCTTCGGATCTTCGTACGGATCTCACGGACTCTCATCCCTGTCTTCTTACGGTGGATCGTCGCTGTCCGGTTTGTCTTACGGACACGGTCACTCCGACGTTTACAAGAAATAAAAATCGTGACATCGCGTCCGACAATGCTCTGTTACAATATGCAACCACGCCGAATCCGAAACCCACACAAAATCTCACTCGTCGCACCCACCAGCAGCCGTCACCGTTTAACGCAGTACAATTATAACACTGTCTGCATTAAATCATATTATTATAATTTTATGCTGACGTATATATGAATGTATATATTGTATATTATATGAACTGACTGGATACCGTTTTATATTTTCACATACCTAGGTACTCTCGTATAATACTGTGTACGTATATGTATAATATATTATATGGTTCAGCACGGTCGGTCGTATATAATATATAATATTATATTATATTATACTGATTTTAATATATTGTATCATCATCATCATTATTATTATTTTTATTACTATTATTATTATTATTATTATTATTTTTGTTATCATACGTTGTATTAAGTGTTACGCGGATGTAGATGCATAATAATATGTGCAGTATACAAAAGCAAACATTTCATTTTATCTTAATAAAACTCAAAAACAAAATTTAATACAATAATATAGCTGTTTGTGATTATTAACGAATAGGTTAACGACATATAGGTACATATATATATATATATATACATCGTCATTACTTATTACTCATATAGGTAATGATTAGGTACCTATTGGTAGATATTTTATGTTAAACTTATATTACCAATATGTTGTGAGATGGATATATACATAATATAATATATATATTTATATACATTACACACATACTGCATACGTGTACAATTATCAATAGTAGTATATATCCAGTCACATGGGCCATCTTGTGAATATTGTGACACTTATTTTTTTATCAAAAAACGATTGATAACATTTATTGTGCTACAATGCGTTAGTACCTACGTAGTACAAGATAAGTAATCCATAGTAAGTATACAATATATAAATAGGAATATATATTATCGACGATGAGATGGATTTATAAAGTGTATTATTCTAAATAGACGTAGATTATTATATATACTATTAGTTTGGACATTTTAAATTTAAATTATAATTAAATCATTTAAAATATTTATAAAAAAAAATGTTTTCGTTCATTTTTATATAAAAGATAATTAGCAATTATAATATGTAATAATTTGTTAAGATTATTCGAGGTTTTTCATAAAATTAAATATACCACACCTCTAAATAAATAATTTACAATAAATTTATATAGGCTTTATAGGACTTCAGTAATACAGTATAACCTGGATGCATCACAAAACTCTAAATCTGACCTTGCATGAATGTACCTATAAGTTGCTATAACATTTTAACAATAAATATTTAAAAATATAACTCTAAACAC
This sequence comes from Macrosiphum rosae, assembly GCA_016617965.1. Classification (NCBI taxonomy): domain Eukaryota; kingdom Metazoa; phylum Arthropoda; class Insecta; order Hemiptera; family Aphididae; genus Macrosiphum; species Macrosiphum rosae. Next base: position 13,553 of record WHPZ01589861.1, read on the forward strand.
ATATTTTAGTACAAGATGATAGGTGATAGGGACAACGACTCACAAACATCTTCGTTTTATACAATGGCTAAACAAGGCAAACAAGTTCATCAGTTCACTGTTCACGTTTAGTTTCATTAGTTTTAATATTAAAGTGAATTGACTAATTGAAAAGTCATAATATCAAACTTAAAGACAAGAGTATCTACTTATTATCTAGTGCCACTAGTAGGTTGTTATTGAGAATTTTTAAAGTGAGTATTATAGTCAAATAAGTTGTTACGTAAAATATTACAATATTTTTAAATACTCATAACTCGTTTAAAAATTTAAATACCAATGAAAATTTACGAAATTCTCCATTTAACACATAGGTATGTATTAGTATTGTAATGGTTTTAGATCCAAGGTTACTTGAATTTTTATTGGTAAATAAAATAAATCAAACCATCATAAGAAAGTGAGTAAAACCGTTTGAATGTCAGCATATATTATAATCAGACTAGATAATAACATTAAATTTGATAATCTAAGACAATTCAAACGGTTAACTACATGAATTTAAAACATTTGTCTTAAACGTTTTATTAATTGTTTAAGACTAATGAAACATATATTTAAGATAATGTAAAATCCAAGTGAATATTGTGTTTTTTTTGGTTTATTATTAATAATAAAATAATAATAATAGATATCCTTCAGAAAAAGTTAAAGTATTTAATAACTATATCTATTACCGTCCATCATTTTAATTTTTTTATAAATTGTCCATTTTAAAAAATCCAAATCAAAAAAGTAATCGTTGCATTCATAAGTAGTTATTTGATTTTAATTTATTTTTTTTTATATATGCCTATCCACCGTTATCAACTGTTCATCTATACACATTAAGAACCCAAATTTTCTAAAACAAAGTTTTTATGCCCTTATGAATAGTGAATTAATGTGACACTTACATTGACCATGTATACGAACATTAGAATTATAACAAATGAACCATGGATCATACGCGTAATATAAACCGCGCGTACATAAAGACATACAAATAATTCAAATATAGGATCATATAAGCTCGCTGGTTGCAAATTTTCACAGTTCACAACCTAATACCTGCCAGATTAACAGGCTCAATCTACTTAAAACTGCATATTATATAGATACCTCACTACCTCCACTGCACCACCGCCTCAAGGACGCATGAAACGCGGTCGTCCGACCTCCACACGATATATTGGTTAATTATTTCTATTATTATTATATTATTATTACTTTTATTAAAATCATAATTATTATCATGTTAAAATATCCACAAATAATACAATTATTCTGTCTAGCATATAGGCTAGGAATGTATTATTTTAAATTAAGAAAAAATTAATTTATGTAGGTATATATAATATATATATATATACCTACCTAATGGCTATATAATATCTGTAAACACTTGTATAATATGCCATATTTCTACTACCTAGTTACGATATAATTATATTATTACTCTTTTAACTAAACGGCAAACCGTTTAAATAAACAAAAAAAATATTCGATTTTTGACAGCCAAAACGAAATTCATGTGTAAACCATCTTATGGAAACCTAGGAGCAGTGGCGCATTTAAGGGGGACAATTGGGGTAAATGCCCCTAGCGCCAAAATTTTTGGGAGCGGGAAAATGTTTATAGTGTAGGTAGCATATTAGTAGATTACCTATGAGAACGCTTTAAAACTAACTGAGACTGCAGAGAGAACGCATGCCGCGGGTGTAGGGACCTCTTATGTGGATATTGTTTTAAGAATGTTATTATGCACTCCAGTATTAGTAACTTTTCAACTGAGAGATCGTTTTCAGCCCAAGACTCATAAAATCATACATAAGGTCAAACATAGGTTTAGAAAGACTGTCTGCATTAGTAATTATGAACTAAAGGCTGGTGTCAACTACGACAATAAACTATACCTAATGATGTTATTCAGGAATTTACTCAAGGTCGTGCACGACGAAAAATATAAGACCATTTTTTGTTGCGATTTAGGTATTATTAATTATTTGAAATATATTTATATTTAGGTATTGTCTACAAAATATATTCAATATTAAATGTTTATTTCTTGGGGGGGGGGAGGGGTACATTTTCTATGTACCTACTTACTCAATATTAACATAGCTATACAACTTGTAATTAATTATATCTGTTACTTTTATATGGCTATTATTATTATTACTATTATTTTATCATTGTTATTATTGTTACCAATTACTTAAATTATCATATTCAAATTGTTAAAAATGTACCTTTATAATTAATATCAATAGATGTAGATAGCCATGGCTAGGAACATCTTATATTATCTTGATAAAAAAAAAAAAAAAAAAAAATATTAACATAATATCTTTTTCGTCTGTACCTACTTAAAGAAATTACAGTATAGGTGACTACTACAAGAGTTGTACTTATAGTGTTTATTATTTAATCTGGATATTGAAACTTTTATTAATTTACAAGGTTTATAATTTCTGTAGACCTTAAATTCCATACCTATAGAGTAGGTATAAGTAGATACCATTGATTTATAATATATATTTAATATTCTACAAACAATGGTAGATATAATATAACTACCTCGTACCTACCTACCTATCTACTAACAAATAACATGTAACAACGCTGAAACTAGAAGTGTATATGAACAATAATACAAGGTAATTTGTTGTAAAGGTTGGTTATATTATATATAAGTAGTTTAGTAGTTATACCTATAGCCATTTATAGGTAACGTAGTTTTACCCGTTTCCGAAATCGTGATATTAATAAATAATAACTGCATTACTTACGAGATTAAGACTTTTGGCGCTCTGCAAGATTAGTATAGGATATGGATAACTCTTCTAAATTTATTCAACAGTACGAATAATTTCATAACTATAATAATACTATGGCTAAATTACATATTGTAGATACTAGACAGCTTTCTTCGTTTGGAAAGTAACATTTTACTATATAGGTATATCTACTTAATAAATATATACAAATATCATCGATGTATAATACTCGGTGCAATTATTATTATAGTCGTTATTGTTTTTTTTTTTTTTATGTAAGATAACTTTTATTTGAGTTTATATCTAAATAATATATCGTGATTTGCGGGAATATTAACAATAGTGTTCCGAAAGTTTTCTTGTTCTATATATCAACTAAATATAAAATATATGGACCCCCCTGCTTTAAATCGTATTTGGAGATATCTACCACTTCAATGATTAGCTAATGGTAATCTGGCCAAACTGGTAAACTTACTGGTAAATTTAAGTAATCGCCCTCGGGACAAAAACGGATTTAAATCGCGCTTCCATTGCGTGCTATTCATAGATAATAAAAACATGGATGGAACATCATAGATAGAGGCCACTATAGATATTTTTGCGGTCGTGAAATGATCACAAATTGAGGCCGTTTGCTTACATTTTTGTATAATATATTAATGTTGATTATATACCTATATATTATATTGACAGTCAGTACTCAATATAGGCAGTGTTCTGTGTTAGGCATAGATAATCAAATAATTATCTAGATAAGATAATAGATATTTTTCAATATAATCATCTAGATGAGATAACAGATTAATTCAAATAAAATGATCTAGATAATAGATCATTTCAAGAAAAAATTATCTAGATAATACTTAGATAATTTATAAAAAAAAAATTTAGCTGATAGCTGATTATAAAAAAGAAATATAATAAATTTACATTGATATTTAATTTATTTTATGTTACATAAACAGTCAACAGATTGGTGCTATGGTACATTTAGTTACATAAAAAAAAATATTCAACCGTTTCAAGCAAACATTAAATTGAATACAGATTGTATTTTAGTAAAAAACTTTTTTCCTTAGAATTCTGTCATTAGTAGGTAATGGTATGCCATAATAATAGTTTTTGGCTTTTAATTTTTATCGGAAAGAATATTGTTGATAACAAATGTTTTTTTTTCTCTATATTAACTTTTGTAGGGTCATATTATTACAATGCAGTAAAATTGTGTGAATAAATATTGTATAAAAAAAAACAAACAATAGAGTAAATAATTATCTAGATAATTTAAAAAAAAAGAACGTTTTTATTATCTATATAAGATAATAGATAATAGAAAATGCTAATATAAACATTCTGTCAAAATGTCATGTACCTACGGACATTTGTTTAAAAGTCGCACGATTTTCTCGAAAACAGATGTTGCGTAAAAATTGCCGTTTTTTCTTAATTTTTCTTTTGTATTCCACGTCGCTTTTGAAAACTACAGAAAAAATTTTACTTTTGATCCCCCAAAGTATCAACTAGATTCACTTTCCTATCAGAACAGATACTGTTGAAGAAAATCCAAGCACTTTTACTGTCCTAAAAGGTGATGAAAGACACTAAAAAAAAAAAAAATAAAAAAAAAACACACATTATTGTAAAATCAATACATTCATTGTTCCACTCAGAATCTAAAAATAGCGGTTGTGATTCCTCCCCCCCCCCCCCNCCCACATGACATAATTTTATATTACAAACATTTGTGCTTTTATATTTTATTTTTACTGTGTGATAAGGCCAGCAGATAGTGATAAGACTTTTAGAAGTTAAGCAATACAATAAATAATAATGTGATTAATATAATATAAAAAGCATGTACATACAAACATTATAGTTTATAACAAAGAAACATCAAGCATAAACAAATATTTATTTTGTGTCTCCAACCACCTATTATCACAGTAAAAATGGTTCAAATTTCTACTTCGGTGTTTTTTCTGATAGGAAAGGGAACCTAGTTGGTACTTTGTTGGGTCAAAATTCAAAAGTAAAAACTTCCAAGTAATTTTTAAAAGCGTTGTGAAAAACAAAAAAAAATTAACAAATATAAAAATAAGTTTTACGCAAAACCAGTTACCGACAAAATCGATTATGTTTTTCTGTTGTAACTCAAAATGAATAACCGTAAAAACTTTATATTGTAACAAAATGTTTGTGTAATATAGGTATGAGCATTTTTCATACAAGGTATGAATTTCCTACAAGATATTCAAAATATATTGACACTTTTTAAGCTTTAAACATTTAGATTCTGAGTAGAACGAATTGATTTTACAATGATGTGTGTTTTTTTTTTATTAATTTTTTTTTGTTTCTGTCATCACCTTTTATAGTAAAAGTGATTGGATTTTCTTCAACAGTATCGTCTTTGATAGGTAAGTGAATCTAGTTGGTACTTTGGGTAGTCAAAAGTAAAAATTTCCAAGTAGTTTTCAAAAGCGTCGTGAAAAACAAAAGAAAAATAAAGGAAAAACGGGAACTTTTAGGCAAAATCAATTTTTCACAAAATTGAATTTGGTTTTTGGTGTAACTTTAAAACAAATGACCGTAGATACATGACATTTTCACTGATTGTTTATATTTGCATTTTCTATACACGATAACATTTTCGATTTATTTTGAACTGTGCAGGGACTATTTCATTTTCCATTTTTTTTTTTAGTTTTTTTTCTAAAAATATCAATAAAATTTTATTTGTTGGTTAAAAAAGCTTTAAAATTTAATAGAAGGTTTTTCAAAGGCAGATGAAATATATTAAAAATCCTTAGTCACAGTTTTTTTTTATAAGCATTTAAAGTTCAAAAATTTTCAAAATATGGATAAATCACGAAAATTAGCAAATTATTTTTAGTTAAGAATTCATAAAACTTTTTCTTTTTAAATCTAAGATTTTAATATGTAATACAAGATACACTATAAGATTATCTACCTTTATCAAAAAAAAAAAAAATGCCATTAAGAGAGTCAAATTATATTTATGAGCGTTTGAAATTCAAATTTTTACAACATAGGATATTCAATCGATTTCTCATGTAGCAATTTTCTCATTTTGTTGTAATTCAAAAACCAATAACTGTAGGTTCATGAAAATTTAACTGAATATTTATATTAGAATTTCCTATGCTTACACCATACAATTTTGAAAATATTTTAACTCTTTTTGAGCTGTTTACGGACAATTACAGTTTTCAATTTTTTTAGTTTTTTTTTCTATAAACATCAATAAAGTTTTATCTGTTGGGAAAAAAAGTGTAAAAATTTAATACAATGCTCCTGATATATTGTTACAATATTAGTTGAAAAATATTAAAAATACATAGGCACAATTTTTTTTTATAAGTATTTAAAGATCGAATTTTGACAAAATAATTTATCAAATTTAAAATTGAATAAATGTTTTTTAGTTAAAAATGTATAAAATGTTCAACTTTTATATCTAAGGATTGAAAATTTAACTATATATATTTTATAGTTATATAGTTATATATCTATAATAGTATCAGGGTTTGTTGTTGATGTATAACTCGTTATAAGTACCAAATTTATATTGTTATATGATTAATTTGGAATTTATTATAGGTACCTATTATAGATCAATTTTTTTTAATACCATAGATAAGTATATAGTATGTATTATACCTAGACTGACATACCGTCTCCACTCAGAATCGTTTTTCTTATACAATGATATTATATCATTGAATTCAAATTTAATACCATTAATTATACAGTGACCCACTTGTAATCTACTGTACAGCAGAGCACCTTTTTCAGTTGATAGGTACTAATTGTAAGCCGTATGCTGTCAAAAAATCATTGGTGATAAAAAAAAACGGTACCCCCTCTCGAATAAGTTATTGGGGCAAAACACTGAAAACTATATCACGGTCCTTACGAAACATAAACTTTAGGTTATCTACATCGTGGGCCACATCTTATATATTCATATTATAATTTATCACCTACCTACATGACGAGCAAACAATTTTCTTTCATGAAATTGTTTTCGTAGAATAGTCTGGTTGTTGCATAGAATATCCCTGCATAGTGCATAGTGTACAAATAGTAGGTATGTGTGGCTCGTGCGAGAAGGCAATTTCAGTCTTTAGTGAAATGCGGCCCACGACTGCGGCTCGCTACACACGTCCCCCGAGACTGAAATTGCTCACTTCCAGCCCTTGCCACACAATATATACTATTGTATATACCTATAAGTAATACCTAAAGTACCTTCAATGACGTTATACATACATATAGTTTTTATTATTTTTTTTTTATTATTTAACCCGCGGCAACTTAGGCCATTGAGTTGTTTTTACTGTGGGTTGAGGGTACTGTAAAGTTTTAAACAAGTGTGTTTTTTGGTTTTGACAGATTTTTTAGTGGGCACCCGTACAGGTATCTGCCATGCCCGGGTGGGGGATGGCGGCACTCTTATCAGGAACACCTTGACTTGCCCGAAGAAAAATGCCACCCGTGGCCGGCATCGAACCGGCGGCCCCAGTGTGTGTCGCAGCCGACGCCTTAATCCGCTTGGCCACTCCGTCTCCCATTATTATTATTATAATATTTTTTTGACGTATAAACAGTAAACATACTATATATGTGTCTATGTCGCATATAACATTGACATTATACTGTGTTTTCTAGCATTGTTTATTGTTAACGACGATTGTGCCAATGTTTAATCGAATAGAATTAGTTTATTTATATTGTAATATTATTTCGACAGTAAATTGTTTCCAATAAGCATTTAACTTTTTTAAGTTTGGTATTTATTTATAGTATTTAAATTAAAGCAAAGCAAACTAATGTTTTCAATTAATTGAATTATTTTACCTCAACTTAAAATAGCTGCCAACACAGTACTTTGCGTGCTAAGTTTCAAGCGTGAAGTGATATTCCGTCAACCAATTATAAGATGTGGCTGCAGGTCGTAGTTTAGATTGTTTAGAAATTAGTTATACAATATTATTAAAGGCGCACTCAGGATAGATTTGCTAACCAGATTTATTCAAATACAGCTTTTAGTAAATAATTTATCAGCGAAAAGCCCATCAGCCATTTGCTTGCTATATTATGTTTAAATGTATAGGTACGAGACTAAATTACTTTCAAAATTCAAATCTTAAGACCACTTATGGTTATCGTAGTAAATATTAGAAGTTATATTATTATTCTTGTCGACTCTGGTTTTATAATACGCCAGTATAATAATAGTGCTAATATAAGCAAGGATTATTGTGGGGGGGCAAAGGGGGCCCATCTTTATCCCCTAAATATATTTTTTTAACGCGTCCAATACAGTTTTCAAAAAAAAAAATTATTTAAGTAGGTAGGTATAGTAGGTAAATTATTATTAATAATAAAATTATAAAATAAAATTGCTCTCCATTTTATACCACGAAAAATTACCATAAATAATGAATTATGTTTGCCAATAATTTTGTTTATTTGATTGTTGTTGTTTTTTTTTTTTGAGCATTTTAGATTTCCGATTTAACTATTTAAGTATACAAAAAGGTAGTTATAAGAAAAAAATATTTAGCTCTTGTAAATTAGGTATTTCAGTTAAAAGTATTAATGCATATTAAACTAAACTTTGGAGGACCATAGTTAATAACCTAGCAAACCAAAATTGATTTCATTTAATTGAAAATCATTTTACTGTCAAAATAATCCGGAAAAAATTTTTACCAGAATCAAAAAATATATAGTGGTTACCATTTTAAAAATTAAAGCCGATTTTATTACTGGTAGGTACAACTGCGTGTTTCAAAATTTTGTAAGAAAAATTTCCTGTTAAAATTAAAGAAACACTTCTTTTTTTGTTTTAATTAATTTCCATTTCATCGATTCATAATTGTTAAAAAAAAAACCGCGTACAATGACATATGATACACTCGGTATATTTTTTGTAGAGTAAAAAATTAGACAACAATATAAAGTCGTTAATATTTAATGATACAATTATTTTGAAGTTAAAGTTGAAAGGGGGCCCATTATAATGGTAAGTACTTATAAGTGTAAGGTGTCCCGTTGCCCAATTGATCCTTAATCCGGGCTTGAATGCTAATATCATAGCACTAAATATTTCCGATGATTAGATCAACCATGTTATAGCTAAGGTAGGTAACATATATTACACAGTTATAATAACCATAATGCGTCAACCGAATTCATATGGTAACTTTACCTATGGTATGTTGCTGTCACTAAATCACACCAACATTTTGGTGTCGAATAACCATTTAAATGGTACCACTTTTTTTCCCCCGTGTGCGTCAATGTCTGTTGTACCATATGTACCATATTGTAGGTACCATAATATGTATTTTAACAATATTTATAGACACCGCTGTAGGGCGACAACACTGTAATTTTGTCCACCGTCACAATTTCGATGTACAGAGTTCGTTGCGAGCACCGTAATAACATGTACGCAAAATAAGAATAGTTTCAAACAGACACCAATACACTATAACTTCACCTTCAAGTTATGCATGGTGGTTGTACCCTTGGTGCACTCTGTACATGGTCTGCACGGCTGCGCCTAGTAGAAAAGGTTTTCTTTTTTAACCGTATTTAATATATCCCTTGAGCACAGAATGTGCACCATAAACAATTTATCCTGCAAGCTAGGACAGTGTGTGCACTGTGTTACATGTTCACTGAACCTTAAAATTGATACTCGGGGAACGTCTCTCCCAGATGACCTCAGCTTTGATGACATGGCTTTTATGCGATATGCTCGTATTACGTCTGTAGATGTTGAAACGAGTTTTTCGGCATTAAAAATTTGTTGACAGACAACCGGCAGTCATTTTTATTCGACAACATCAAACGAGCACTTGTTGTCCAATGCAACAGTAAATACTAAAGACGAATAAGGTACCCGGAAATAAATATCTTCAAGTTTGTTTTATTATTTTAACAAAATAAATACAAAATTTTTTTATTATTTATGGATAATAAAAATATGTCAGGTATCGATCGCCAAGAATGATGTCATATTATCCAGCCGAACGTGAGACTTTACGTTGGTATAAAAAAATTGCAATTCATTTTTTACAAATATGTTTATTAAATTCACATATACTTTATTGCAAAAATATTTAAAAAAATAATTTATATGATTACCGGTTATCAGTTATAAAAGCTTTGTTTTCTAACAAATCTGACAAAGTACCACGACTTTGCCCTCAGATACCCGAACGTCATTTTCCATGTAAAGTAGAAAAAAATCATAAAAAGAGATACATTCGCAAATAAGATGTCGATTGTGTGCTTCCGTGGGAAAAATAGAAGAAACAATTTGTTATTGTACCTAATAAATGTGATACACAATATCAGGTTTATGCTTCGATCCCTGTTTTTAAAACTTCCATAAAAAATTATGAACATTTAAAATTTTAATGTACCTATTATGTTTTGTTTATTAATTGTTTTTATAAGATAAAATTATTTATTTATATATGTTACGGCTAAAGTCCGAAATTGTATAAAATGCACATTATCCGGATAATGTAGACATTAGCCAATTTCGAACTTTAGCCGTGAATAAAAACTATTGGGAAAATGGATTATGTGTACATTACCGGGCTTAAGTAACTTTAGCCTTCTTCTTATGGCTAATGTAAAATATTATTAATACATTCATAATATATTATATTTATTTCAATAAAATTAAGTAATATAAGTTAACAATTGAATATTAAAATATATTTTATACTACCTATATTAAATTTATTTTTATTAAATATAAAATATTTTATTAACTCTATTTATTAGATAGGTAACATTTGTTTTGTTATTTATTTAAACAAGGTAAACTTTGATGACGTTTAGAATTCCATAAAATGCCTGATACTTTGCATTTGCACTTCTTTGTTTTGCAATTAGATTTACATGCACAATGTTAATAGCCCACTTAAAGATTTTTTTATATTTGACACCTCGTCTACTTTAATGAATGACTTAGGACAAATACCAAACTGATACCTAGCATAATGTTGTTCTTTTATAATTCTATATATTCTCTGGGACTTTACCCTTACTCTGAAAAGTTATTAAAATATTAGAATATCTGATAATTAGATAGTGTTATGATGGGGTACCCTTTTTATTTTTTTTTTCTGAGTTAATCGAGGGATGGAGTCAATGTTATCAATGCACCTTTTTAATACAACAGTTCGATGGTCGTTACGACTTACGCTTGCATATTATTTGCATATTCTACTCATCTACATTCAATTAATAGGTTTTTTCTTACTTAATCGGACACCTTTTTTTTGTAATTTTTTTATTTAAACTTATGAAGTTAGTTATGCCGTAGATTAAACATACATAGATAGCCAACGGCTATGTAGAATTTGGAAAGGAAAATTTGGTGACAATAGATGGAGCTACTAGACGTTTTCTACATAATATCATAGAATTTTACCCGAGAATCTGTACCCGACTCAACCTGAGCCATGTATTGTCACCAAGAACATGATTTCCAAATTCTACGCAGCCGTTGGCTATCTATGTATATTTAATCTATGGTTATACTGTTAACGATGGACATGAGGTCAGGTGGTAACCTGTTGTTGTTGTCTAACAATTTTAATTTTAAAGCATAGTAAATAGAGCGTTGCAACTTGCAAGAATGCATACAAATTGCAGAATCGTAGACTTCATTGGGCTATAACTTCAAAACTAAGTTCTGATTGCATCATCGTTCCTAATTCGTAGAACATATATCGTACATCAAACATTTAGCTAGTACCAGTGTACCAAACGACAAAAAACTTGAGATATTTCAACATTTGGTTGATAATTATGTGATGTTACCATTTGGTAACTATTAAAAGTAGTAAAAAATAATTTTTCAATAATTTGGTCAAGGTGGATTTATAAAATCTATCTTAGTTTAGAGATGTATTGTAGTACTAATTTGACAGTTATCTGTTTTTGCTGTCATTTTAAAATATATTAAACTGAGTTAATGTAATTTTCAAAAATTTTTGTAATTTTTTTAGTTAACAAAGTAAAGTTACAAATGCTCATGAAAAAAAATAACTTTTTTCAAAATAAAAGTCCATGAATATTACAGCGATTCTCGGAAACACTAATGTTCATTTACACATAGATGTTTATGTCATGTAAATTGAATAAATATTTCTCCTTAAAACATGATACGCTGAAGCCACCTTCAGTGGATTTTAAGTTGGTTCAACTACCTAGGTACTAAGTGCTAGATAAATTCATTTTTAATAACAAGTTTCACAAATATTATAATTGTATTTATTATTTATACATATAAAGGAATCTTCTCGAACAAGACAATTGTTTAATATAAATGAATAGTAAAAAATGTTTTAATAAACATATCGTATCAGTGGCTTTAATGATAAATATTATTATGATACAACATAATATATTTGTATATACAAACTATAACATTGATTTTAATTTAATAAAATTGGTATACATCATGTCTGTTTTAATCAACAATTATGGATGGATTTAAATTATAAAATAAAATAAATAATTTTAATTAAAAATTGAAATTTATAAGTATTTATATCAAGCATGGATTAGAAGAACATTTTTATAACTTTTTTAGGTATTAAAAAGTGCTAAGAAATTTATGAGATCTACAAAGAAAGAGGAAGTTAAATGCAATAGCTTAATTGAAAATTGAATTAAAACTTTTAAATCACTCAATTTGGGAAACATTATAAATAATTTAGCTAGTCTAAAAGCAAAAAAAAAATTCCTGTTGTTTTTTAATTAGCTTAATATGATTATTTTCTCATATAAACAATATCTATTACTTACAGTTATAAATAAATGTATTTAAAAGATATTATACTTATTTAACATATGGGAAATTGGGAATGCACAGTTAAAGTAAGTAAATATAAAAGAGCGGCGGTGCAGAAGCACCTTGAAAATCATGCCTAGAGTAATATTTTTTTTTTAAGCAGGGACTAGGAATAATAATATTTAGAGTAATTTTTTAAGCATGCTCACTGCTCAATGCTCACTCCCATTTTTCCCTTTAATATTAGATTTATTCAAATTCTGATTTTTAAAATTTTTAAGTATGCCTAAATACTTTTTTTTCGATTGTCTGATACTTTGTTTACTACTTAACAAGTGTACTGTGTTGATAGAATATTCTAATTTTCAAAAAAGAATTTCTCTTTTTTTACAACAAATAATTTGGCAAATAATTTTTTTGAATATTTTGATGTATCTAGTAAATAGTTGGATAGTTTTTACAAATTATTTATATTTATAAATAAATTTTAATTTTTAACTACTTCACCCATTACCATAAGCATTATTGTTATCCTTAGTACATAAAGTTATGTAACTTAACAACTTGTATTTTTTATTTAGATAAATCAAAATTCTCAAAAAAAATATCTGCTCAATAATTAAAATTAAAAATAAAGGCTCCCCAGGGTTCCTATTTGTAAAACTGAAGTTTGTATTATCAGAGAATCATCTTAAAGTAGTACAACAAATCCCAAAGATTTGAAAATACGGTCTTCAAGTGTATTTAAGGGGCTGCCACACCAACATTTGTTTTCCCTGTCTATCTCACACATTTTCATTATTGAATGAGTTATTAATGGTTAAAAATAATCGAAATTAAGTTAAATTAAAACACGTTTATATTTATAAATAATGAAAATATTAAAAAACTATCCGACCAAAGCACAGAAAATATTCTTCTTTATCAAATATATAATAGGTGAATTTGCCTTAAACTGAACCAGAGAACCGTAATCGTGGAAATAAAGAATATCTATGTTCCTATATTATGCGTGAGATAGACAGGGAAAACAAATGTTGGTGTGGAGACCCCTTAAGAATTTCAAACATCTTAAATTGAATATAAGAGCTTAAATGCATAATTTAAGCACACAAATAAATAGAGCATGTCTAAAAAACATTTTGTACAATCAACACATTTGTTTACTTTTTATGTTAAGACAAATATTACAATTTTCATATTTTGTAGTACTCTTTTTTCAATTTTAAGTCATTTAAAGAAGTTAGTAACTTTTAAGTAACTCTTATTTATTAATAAATTAAAAACCATATAGGTTCAAACCAGTTATTTAAGACATTTTTTTGGTCTCATATATTATATTGATGTGTAAGCTAGTTGACTAATTATTATTAAGACCTGCTCAATTCAGTTTAAAAGCTAATATTTAAAAGTTCAAAATTTAAAACTTCAATGCCCTGCTGAGCATTAAAATTTGAGTAATCATGATTTAGAAATTACAATAATAATATAATATACATCTATTTAAAGTTCACCTATTAGAAGGTTTATAGTATATTTCATAGATATCTTAAACTAAACTGTTTTACTTTGTCTACAAAACAACATAAAACAATAGTGAACATAATTTGTCAATTTTGATAAATTGAAATACAAACGTAACATAACATTTTATAATAGCTAGTCAAAAACAGTAATTTAAATCAATCATTTAACCAAAATAAATCAAACTCAGAAATTATAGTTACAAAACTTTACTGAATAACAACTTAAAATAATGGCTTAGGCATTATATAAAAACAAAAAAAAAACATGATCATTATTGGTAGGACTTCCTTTCTTAATAATTATTTTACAGTGTTCTTTTTATGTATTTACTTCTTAATTAGGAAAAACATAAGGCTTAATAACAAATATGATATATTTATGCCATTATGCCTTCTTACTTAAAAGTGCTTTAACGTCATCTGCGTCTAATGTTTCATACTTAAGTAATGCTTCAGCCAAAAGCTTATGTTCTTTATGGTGAACATTTAATATACTTTTTGCACGTTCATAAGATTCCTAAAATGCATAAAAAAAAAATTATACATATTTAATTAAGATGTATAATATTATCAAATAATATAATATTAAAAAATAGAAATGCAAATTATGAAGATGCTTTATATGATGCAATTAAATCATAATAAAAAATAGCCGTTGAATAGATTTAGTGGTACAAATTAATACATGGCTAGCTAATAATAATTACAATACACTAGATATCATACTGTATTCAACATTTTAGTCGTATGGGTTGTTACCTGCATAATCCTTTTGATTTCATTATCAATGAGTTCATTTGTAGCCGGACTTAGATCATTAAAACTCATTATTTCATTTGACTGAGATTCATGAGTACGAAGTCCAACTTTTTCAGACATTCCAAGTTCTTTCACCATTCTAGTTGCAATATTAGTAGCTTGCTAAAGAATAAAAATCAACAATAGATTGATTAGATTATTTTAATAACATTTTTTAAAAGTAAACCAACTTTTAAATCATTTGAAGCGCCAGTTGTAACTTTTTCTGGACCAAATATTAATTCTTCAGCAGCACGACCACCCATCATTGTATCCATTAAAGCTAACATTCTAGCTTTTGTAATGTGGTATTCTTCTTTTGCTGGTATATATGCAGTCTACGAAAAAATAATTTAGAATAATATGGACACTGGAAACAATGAATATTATGTTGAAGTAAACAACTATTCATACATGGCCTAATGAGGATCCTCTCGGCATTATTGTAACCTTATGAAGTGGATGAGAATATTTAGTGAAATATGCAACAATTGCATGTCCACCTTCATGGTACGCTGTTATTGTATTTGCTTCCTCATCAGGAATCTTTGATTTTTTTTCCGGGCCTAAATTTGAATATGTATTAAAAAGAATATCCCAAGAGCGTAAGAACCCTAATTATGTACTATGTACGTCCGGAATAGGTATAAGTCGATTTATCACAAGAAATAAGGACATACTTTGACATTACCCAAGTGCGCACTGGTTAATTTAGTGTTAGCCACGATTAAAGATATACTGGTTGCGCAACAGAGCGTGATAACGAGACCCCTGAAGTGTTTTCAACTTTTGATGATAAGAATTGTATTATGGCGCGCTCTATTAGTCTGTTGGAACTTGTAGCAGTAAAATACACTGATGGGTGGTGATCATAGGGTATATAGAGACGCCCTATCAGAATAAGTATTATGAACTATGTTAAGCAAAACATGTGGGATTTTGTTTCCAATAACTAACAACGTAACTGATAGATATCGCTAATTTTCAACTTTTCGTAAGTCCCACTAATTTAATATTTTGAATATTTTATAATAGTTTCTACTCAGAATCTACTTTAAGGACAAACCTAAGATGTTGGTGTGTTATAATAATTTAAGTATTAATAGAACTGATAATTTTCTCACCAAAAATTACTACCCTCTCATAACATATTATAATAGTATTTACTATTATAGTATTATTTATACTATTATATATAAGTATTATTAGCAAAACATTATCTTCTTTTACAACTAATACCCCTTTTAAAACTTCATTAAATCATCAATATGACAACGAGCCCTTATCTTATTCTTTTAATAAAATCAGTAACTTCTGTTTATTGTGATATAAAAATAAAATATAACTGTAAAAAAACAAGTGAACATTTATTTTTAAGGCACTGGTACGATAAAATTAATTTGTTTAGAGGGCAATATTATTTGCCTTTTTTAACAAAATCATTTTATACAATATAATAATATTATGTATTGATTATCATTACTATTATAATTTTATTATTTGTTCTACCTATATAAATGTATTATTTAATATACATTTATGTGCATTATTATTTGTATATTTTATATTTGATGTACATGTCTATATTTTATTATTATTATTTGTAGTAGGTACCTGTTTCATATTTTTATTTTTTTTTTTAATTCTTACGTATCCAACTAGTGCTACTGTGTTATTGGTTAGTGGTTTTGTAAACACTAGGTATTATTCATTTTTTATACTATTTCATTTGTGCAAATCAACTGATGGACTTCAGTTATAACTTCTAAATATTAATAATATATTGAATTCTATTCCATTTAAAAATTTATAACATCCAAATAAATAATGATTTAATATAATTATTACTTACTAATAATTTATAGGTATAGATATAATATAGTATAAAAATGATCCGTTATATTAATGTTTTAATTATTATAGTTCAAATGTTCAGTTTTAAAGTAATATTATAATATTATATTGATAGTTATAAATAAAGGTTAATATAATTGAGTAATAATAATGTGTAATATAATTAAATTACAATAAATATTGTATTATAGTTCACATACAATAAAACATTTTCTATAGTTTGCCTACACTGTTTTGTTTCCATTTCCGCATCATATTATTTTAATTAGGGCGCCTCTATAATATAGTCTATGGTGGTGATAATATAATGAGAGCGGAAGTAGTTTATTCTTATCAACAGTTTATCACAGTTTATCAAGGATACTTTGGTAACTACATTTTATGTTCTTATCATAGCTCGTTGCGCAACCAGTATATCTTTAATCGCGATGTTACCCAAGGAAATTAACTGGTTTACACAGCAGTAATATTTGGTTATTGTTATTTATTTAATTTTTTTGGCTTATACCCATTTTTAAATTGTTAGAATAGGTTAGAATGTTTATCCTTGTTTATAATTTAATAATTATATACTTTTATATTATTTATTTATTTTTTGAATGATATTTAAATGCCTTTATTTTCACATAATCACAATCTAGATTCGTTCAGTTTGTATTTTTTTTTTTATAGAATTTTTAATGAATTTAATGTTCTTTTCATTGATCAATCTAAATTTAATTAATATTATTGTTACCACTATAGTATATTATCAGCGATAGAATTTTGGGTACACTTGGGATACACAAAATTTATTAGTGGTATTATTATGGACGCACTGAGGCTATTAAAGAGGTACCATATACCTAACTGG
Organism: Macrosiphum rosae; assembly: GCA_016617965.1. Classification (NCBI taxonomy): domain Eukaryota; kingdom Metazoa; phylum Arthropoda; class Insecta; order Hemiptera; family Aphididae; genus Macrosiphum; species Macrosiphum rosae. The sequence goes on from WHPZ01589861.1 coordinate 31,238, forward strand.
AAGCACTTGGGCTACGCCCGTATTAAATAATTATTAAGTCATAAGCTGTAATAATTTTATCACTAATAAAATTACCCATTAATATCTTATCCCTAGAAATTTCCAAATATTTCATAGACACAGTTGTAGCTCCATCACTTGCAGCTTTTACGGCTGCTTGGTTAACCATATTTTCAATATCGGCACCCGTAAAACCACTAGTTCCTCTAGCCAACAAATCTACATCAATGTCCTTGCTAAGTATTTTCTTTAGATACAAGTCTAAAATTTGTTTTCGTCCTGCATAGTCTGGAAGAGGAACCTAAAATAATTTAATTAATTAAAAATAAAATAAAAAGATATATTGTATTGAATTTTAATTTACATCAACTTCAATGTCAAAACGGCCTGGACGAAGCAATGCTCGATCCAAATCCTCACGTCTATTAGTAGCTCCAAGTACAATAATGTTTTGATTTTGATGAAACCTAGCAGAAATAACAAACATTTACTAATTAATATAAGTAACACAAAATTATTACAATTTACCCATCCATTTCTGTAAGTAACTGATTTATTGTTTGATTTGCATATGGATGTAAAACAGAATTTGTTCTTTTTGCACCAACAGAATCAATTTCATCAATAAATATAACACAAGGCGATTTTTCTTTTGCCGCTTCTAAAATTAAAAAATAAAGGAATGAAAAAAACAATTCAGATAAATACATTATAAAATCTATTAATATTATATAATAATATTATGAAGAAGACTATCAACAATACAATTATTATATGTTATGTAAGGAATATTTAATTAATGTATTGTAAATACTGAGATAGTAGGTAGTTCTCAGATGGGCAACTGGTTAACCTTAGAGCACATGCTTCATGGTCAAAAAGACCGGGCTTTTAGAATTTTGTTCATTGTTTCAAAAATAAGAAATATTAACCTAATCCAACCTAGGTTCCTTCTAATTAGGTGATAAACTAAAATTAGATACAACTCCCAACTGTATACTATCTGATGTCGATAATATAGAAGTGTTCAAAGTTCATTACCAGACATTACGTATTAATATACGGTCAAAATGACAGTGTGCGTGATCGTAAAAAATCAATTATGGGTTATTTTTAAACTGTGTTTCTAATAATTGCTGCTCGATAAACGAAATTTATAGTAATTATATTTTCATAGTGACTGGTTAGTTGACTATGATTTGCATCATACTGTGTGTGACTAAAAAGACTGTGTGTGTGTGTGTATTCTCGTGAATATTTTAAATCTAGGGTTGAGAATTAAAGCAACACAACACAAGATGTCCCAGAATACATATATAATTTAATATATAAATATAAATTAAACCTCAAATCTCAAATCCTCTAAAAAAAAAATATAACAGATTTTGAGTAAGATTAAATAAAATATTAAATACTTACTAAAAAGATCGCGAATTCGTCTAGCGCCTTGTCCAACTAAAATTTCATCAAATTCAGAACCAGCTGCATGGAAAAAGGGCACTCCAGCTTCTCCGGCAACAGCTCGAGCTAATAACGTTTTTCCAGTTCCCGGAGGTCCAACAAGTAATACACCTTTAATTTATAATAATTAGTAATACAATTTTGACATATTTTTTTTTTAGAAGGAAATAAAATGGAGGTCTCTTCAATTATATTTTTTCAGCTGATCGGTACAAATAAATTTAATTTAATTCTTGTTTTTTTATTTTTTTTTTTTTACAAGTCTTGGAAACTGTATTTTTTAATAATAAAGTTGGAAATTCATCAAGTGTAATAATAATAAAATATTTGAATGTCTTATAGAACAATTTCAACAATATAGTTATTGTGACATTATAATATTGTTGTATCCATAAAAATTAAGGTAAACAGTCTTAACAATATTATTACTAAATAAAAACAAATTTTCAGTTTATTTTAAAATTTTATATATATTTTCAGATTAAAAGTTATAGAAATTTAATACGACAATATAATTCATATGAAAGTTTAAAAATAAATATAAAAGTAATATTTATATTACTTATATAATATTCTTAAAAAGGTATGGGTCAGTAATTTGTGGACTATTTAGGAACTACTTATTTCAATAATCAAGATAATAATTTTAAAAAGTATCTCAGATTAAATAATTATATTAATAAAAATAAATCTTTATCAATTATTTTATAACTAAATTGTAAACTAAGTACCTAGTTTATATATTTGTCACTATTGGTATACTAAATTTTTGTTAATTTTGTTATAATTGTAATTTGTATATACTGTGGAACCTTTAAGAAAATAAATCGTTACCTTCTACTCAAGCTTTGCTTAAAGAAGGTAACTAAACCAAATTGTATTTCATTTTGATGGTGCCTATAGTTTATAATATTATTTTCTTATGTGTATTCAATAAACAGTAACTACTCATTAATATTAAGAGGACGCTACACAGACTTTTGTTGTCTCAGTCTTACAATTGCGGAACATACCAAATTTTACGCTCAGCAGATCACGGGTAGCTCCGTTAGTTTTAAAATTAGAGTGATTTGACCTCTTATAAAACGTAAACGTAAGATTATTATCTAGGGCATCTCATAAGGTTTCTATTATATTTTAATTTTAAAAATTGTTACGAGTATTTAAAAATTAAAAACTGATTGTATATCTATGATTGTAATTCTTATAACTCGCTTTACAATTGAAATATTACAAAAAGTCTATGAGATGCCCAGGATACTAATGTTACTTTTGAATTGTATAAGAGAAAAATAAACTCTAATTTTTAAACTAATGGAGCTAAACGTAATCTTCCAAGCATAAAATTTGCTACAATTGTAAGACGGAGACAACAAATGTCTCTGTAGGTACTCTTAACTCGGTGGTATAGTTTTTAAAAATGGCTATGTTACATTTAAATATTTAGAAAATACCTTTTGGTAACTTTCCACCTAAAGACGAAAATTTTGATGGATGTTTAAGAAACTCCACAATATCTCTCAACTCTTGTTTAGCTTCATCAACCTGAGAAACAAAAAAAAAACAGTATAAAATAAATACATTTGATTAAAATAAACTTACTTTATTATTTAATTAATAATTTACTTACTCCTTTAACATCATTAAAAGTCACTGTAATTTCTTCAGAATTCACTTCAACCTGATTTGTGAGTTGTATCTTGAACATAGTTCCTGTAACGATCACTAAAAATAAATTAATGAATATAACAATTGAATTGGATTTAATAGTTTATAAATTATCTACTCTTCACTATAGCTTCTCATCATCATATTTCAGACATGTTTACAAGTACATTTTTTACAAATTGTCAGCAGCATACATCTTTAAATGGTAAAATATTATAATAATGAGAACAACTTACTGAACTTTTTAAGTATAAGTAAGAAAGGGATTGAGGAAGTAGTCTATTTAATATCCACGCAGGCAATCTAAATCTTTTGATGCCAAGTCTAAAGAAAACTGACTAAGTTAAATCAACCCAAGATCTAACCAAATAAGATCTACGATTAAAAAAAAAAATGTACACTTTATGTTTAAGACTGGAGTTATTATATTGGTAAAATTCTAGTATTTAGAACACAATATGCCGGTACTTTATTACACTTAGTATTATTTAATGCTTGATTTAGTTTGATTCATAAATTATAATACCACAACAAAATTACTAATGTCACAAATTTTAGTTGCTATTTACTGCTATACTTAATTCCAGGGACTAAGATTGTGTGTAGTACGAAATTCTAAGTGTGGAATACGAAATTAAAAAGTGTGTAATGGCCTGTAATAACTACTATACTAGCTTTTTTTTTACACTTTTTTCTTCATTAATTGAAAAATTATTTGATGTTTCGTTGGGAAATAGATACCTAGATAAGAATTTTAAATATTAATAATAATTATTACTTATTTTTAGGAGTAGATTTTACAAGTTTTAATTATAGATACAATATTTAAAATATTACAAAATAAAAATATTTCGAATAATCGATACAAATTACAAATAATTATCAAACAATAGTTACTGAGTGTATTTACCAATATTTTTTTAAAAGAACCATTAACATATTTACCTATGTTGTTTTAAATCAAAAACAAAATAATGTTGTTGGTAATGTTTGAACATTGTTTATTATATAATCATTTTTTTAATGATAACTATTCTTAAACCTTGTGTTTATTTATAATAAAATATTAACAATGTGATAATTACATTAATTAGCTTTTAAAAAACATTTAATCAATCAACTTCATGTGATTATGTGAGTACCTAATATTGAAGTCTGGGATGTTTTTTCCTAGAATCGGGGATTTTTATTTCGCAATTCACTGTCTATAATAGGTACTGTATAGTATTATTATAGTTCTGTGCATTTATTGCAATATTATGTATAATACCGAATTAATTATCGTACCAATATACGGACATAAATTGTTAACTTGCGATGTAGTCTATACTCTGTAGATAAAGAAAAATAGAAATTGATTACTCTATGTTTATGTGTATAGATTCAATACACTTTTTTTGGTGGGGTGGCAAAGCCCCTCGCGGTAACTAAAAGTTTAATATAAAATGTATAGTACAACTAGTGTGCAACAGACTGCACAATATGCATAACCACGATGCATTTTTGCCATGATTTTTTCAAAACTTATTTGGAATAGACTATAGTGTTATACTTATACATTTTACATGATTCTTTTTTACTTAAATTTGGTAAAATTCTTTTGGGATTTTGGCATGCATATTTTTTTTTATATTTTTTGCATATCATAAAAATTGACTAATAATTTTCTACCATTTTGGTTACCAAGTTACTAATGGTCAATAATATTGTATTTAAAATTATTTACTGCTGCACAACTGTAAATTTATTAAAATAATTGATTGAGCTTAGTCTATAATTTAGTATATTGACATAAATATATGTTACCAAATATAGAAATCAATGAACTAAGTAACAATCCAATTATAAGCGAAGACTGAATAATTTTCCACCATTTTTGAGTTTTGGTAGTATTTCCTTTTTGGTCTTTGGCCACAAGATATCCTTCCGCAAAAGATATTTTTAACCTATCTATTTCTTCTTTGTTAATGTTTTCATTCTTTAGTAGGTCTAAAAAAAAATGTTATATCTATTTTAAAATGTACCTAATTTATAATTAAATTTAAAAATTATCTAGTGGTTTAGATTAAATAAATATATTATTCTTAATGCAATATACCTATGCACCTTAACACAAAGCTACAATTATTTACCTTTCCACTTATTAGATTCCATGCCTGAAAATAAATCAGTACCTTTCAAGTCACTTCCTTTAGGAAGTAATAGCATTTCTCTTAAACGATTTATCAATTTTTCATCGTTTTCCTTACTAGAAATACGTTCAGTCTTAAAGCTTCTGAATTGAACATCTAAAATAAAATGATATATTAGTAAATTTTTCAAATAAAATTCTTGGATAATATTTATTACATACATAGGCTGTTAAGCAGGAAAACCGCTGTGTTCAATTATTTTTACAATATTTTAATTATTATTTACTATTTTATAATAATCTAAAGTTAATCTTATTGTATTAAAAAATATCAAGCTTTTATTGTAATAGTACAGCCATGTAATTTTCAAGTAAACAACGGTATCTAATATTATAGTAACATAATTATAGCTGCATTGTAAAGGATTGTAAAGAAACAAACAAATAAAATCAATTTAAAAATATTTAAATGCCTAAAGTAAAAATCTATATATAAAAAGGCAAATAAATAAATACAACAATTTTCTGTTTTACAATAGGTGTTAAGTGTACCTCGTTATTAAGGACCAAGTCATTGTAACGACTTAAATTATAATTCAATGATAAACAATTTAGAGCGGAGACTATAATAGTAAGTATATTACTATTAAATTAATTTATTTTACTATTTGTAATACGGTAGATGGAATTAATTTTTGTCAAAATTTTAAAATGTCATTGTTTATATAAAATATAATAATATACATAAAAAATTTCAAGTACCCACAAATAATTTTTAAATTATAGCAAAATTACTAAAATTGTTATTCTTTTTTTAAACAGGTAATTTAACCCGAATTTTTTTAATATAATAATAATAGTAAAAAAAAAAAGTTTACATATTTTTTGGTTACAGTATGAACTACTTATGATGAGCCTTGTAATGAATTTTCGTTTTTATTATAACAAGCGAACAATGTATTTGTTTTTGAGTTACACCAATATTACATAACCAATTTTGTAAAAAATGGTATTATTTAAAATGTCATGTTTTTTTCTTTGTTTTTTTTATGATTATTTTGAAAAATATTGGGAGTTTTCAATTTTAACATCTCAAAAGTACTAGATCCAATTTTCTACCAGAAACCACAAGTTTAAAATTGATGAATATTTTGTATTACATTTTGTGTATATACTGACAAAAATATAAATAAAATAGAAAATGACTGTGGAGCTATTAAGTATTATTTATAAATAAAGAATAAATCAAATACCTGCGAAATAAGGTTTAGGACGATGTAAGAAGTTTTTGGCAGATGAGTCATGTGTACTTGATACAATTAAAATATGATTGTTTGTATTATCCACAGTGTGGTGACATTTTAGACCAAGTTTTTTATTCACTGTTTTTTGCAACAAACGTACAATATTTTGATGTTTCTTCACATTACACTGAACAGTATATGTGGGCCGGTTCATTAAATATTCCTCAACTTTTTCAACAGGTATAGTATCTAAAAGCTAAAAATATTTTTAATTAATTTATGAGCATATAGATAAACTACTATAAATACAACTATAAAAGAAATTTAGAAGTATTAAATATTACTTGTCATTGACCTTAAGGTAATAAGTTGGCCTTTTGTACACTCTGATCGGTCAAAGATTGAGGCACTGGTAGTATATGTTATTATAACTACACCGTGTGTCCGCAAAAACAAGGTTCACTGTATAATTAAATTACCAATATGTGTACTTAGTATCCTATACATATTTTTGAATTTTGTTTGCTGGACATGAAATAGACAATTGGATAATTAATATCCCACAGACGGAATTCTAAAATATGTATAGGTTACTGAGTAACGTAGTTATCTGAGTTAAAGAGGTTACCCTGTTTTCGTGGATATGCGGTATACATAATAAAATATATTAAATATAACTTTGTGTATGCATTGGTCACTCAGTCCCTTTTTGTGCCCTCTATCTCTGACTGTGACACATAATGTTATTAATATATGTAGAGTCTATAGAGTAGGGTCTATAAGATATATGCTTTTCATGAAATAGCAACACTAGTATAATATTTTATTGTAAGATCATCATTTTCACACAATAATTATAAAACAACAGTAATAATTAGGAACTAGCAATTATTGATGAAAAATGAATTGTTTCTACTGCACTTTATAATAATGCTTTCTAATTAGGCATTTGTCATATCGTCGGTTAAAAGGCTATTTACACTTTTGTTGTAAGCGACACTTGGTACCCAGCGTTGTAGACGACGTTCTATCGGATCCATAGATAGTTTTAATGCAGTGATATCATTATTTTATAACGTGTTATCAATGATCAAACTTTAAGCTGTAAGCGACAGGTATGAAAAAAGTGCTGTGTAAGCGACAACATTTGATTTAGG
>WHPZ01589862.1:4028-26830 GCA_016617965.1 Macrosiphum rosae
AATCAGCCAAAAAACAATAGAAACTATGATTGTCGATATCTTTGTCATATTCAACAATTTATTTTATATCTATTAAAAATGACCAACAGATGATCGGTGTGTATCAAAATGGTGATAAATAAGATTTTTTTGTAGAAAAAAGAAATTTCAGGGAGAGGTTGCGTGTGTTATTTTTCTATTAATCGATAGATTATAGAAACAGTGTATTAGATAAACAGTGTGTGCTAAGTAGTTTTGTACTTCCGTAAAACAATTATTTGCCTCTTTAACTGCAATAAATTGGAAATAATTTTTTTCATGAGTTGTGGTGCCTCTGAAATGAGTACCAGAATTAGTGCACCGCTGGTCTAAGGTATGAATATAGTAAAAACTATGTGATATCCTAACAAACACGTATAGGTACCCATTATTGATATTATTATTATTATATTACAGTTTCCGATGGGTTACACGCGACCTTTCGATTTATTTTATTTTATTTATTTGATCTGTGTGCAAATTAGAAATGTACCTATAGGTAAACCTTGCAGTAGACCGAATCAATATTGGAGAATACAACGAAAAAACAGGACTATATAAACTTCTCAAGCTTTAATACTATTATGGGCGATTACCATAATAATGTATTAATGATTTTTTCGTTGACACGTTGTGTGATTCGAAATTTAAATACAAATAATCATAGTGAAACTTGACGTAAAAATAAATCTTTTAACTTGTAGGCATACATTAACTATCGTGTGAACGTATAATTCGTATTTTACCTATAATATAATATAATCAAATACAAATTTAAATGATTTAAACAATAATTATCCATTAGCTGTTGGACGACTACGTTATCATAATATTTTAATGATTAATCCTAAATTTGGTTGTGAGAAACGCCAACGTCTGATGGTTTTATTAATAAGGTAAAATTATATTTTTGAATCATTCAGACGGCATTCAATCACCAAAAACCTAACGTAAATGCAACTGTAATATTTATAAAATAATTACCAAGTTGTTCAAAATATTCAGTATAATAATAATAAAAGATAAAACGTTCGGAACGGAAACTATATAGGTCATAGGGTATCATATAAACGTTTTCTAACATTATACGTAAACGAATGATAAGTAGAAACATATAAATTAAATTAAAATTATATGCATTTAAATAATGCGTTGGTATATGTATACATATTATATTATACCTAAATGTATAAACATTTTAGATTCTGAGCTGAGCGAAGAAACTAGTGGTTTTAGAATGGAGTTTATTTTTTTTTTTCCTGTATACAAAATGTTTACCAGAAGGAGTACTTCGATTTCAACATAATATAGTACCTTATCTTTTAGTAAATTGGATCAATTCAGAGAGGTCAACAAAAAACCGTTGAACCCTGGATTTTAATTTCTAATGTTTTGTTCATCACCATAGAACTGAATAAGGAATAATAATGTAATAATATTAATTAAACTTACACACTATAATAAATAATAATATAATAAAATATCCAGAATGACAAACCGTCTCCGCTAAGAATTCTTATACAATGATATTATATCATTAAATTCAAGTTTAATACAATCCATTATATATTGACCCACTTGTAACCTACTGTACAACAGAGCGACATCCACTTACCCGATTTTTTATTTATTATGATTGTGTTGAAAAAAAGCGATTATGTATTTTTATTGTTTTGACAATGGTTATACTTTTTGATCAAAATTAAAAAATATTCCTCAATTGTGAATTTTGTAGCATAAAAAATAAATGTCTTCATGTCTAAAAAAAAATAGGTCTCACAATTTAAATTTGTTGGGCCCCCTCGGCCACCAAATTCTGAACACGCCTATGCATTGTTATTATTATACTGTATTATAATATTATACAATGGTGGGCAAGTTAATGAAAATAATTAACTGTGGCCAGTTAAGTTAATTAAATTAAATTGCCTTCAGTTAAGTTAAAAGTTAACAAAGAACATAAATTTAACTAGATAAGTTTAAAGTTAAGATAAAAAATAAAATTAACTTATCTCAGTTAAAAAAAAGTTAATTTTTTTGAAGGTACAATATTTTTAAGTTATAAACTACCATAGTATTTTCAATTTCGTTATACACAAATATTTACCAAAACATTTAACACTGTGTAAAAAATTAGATTATTATAATATATAACTCGAAAATAAATTACCAAAATCGTAAAAAAGTCTACGAATCAGTATTGCCTAGTTGATAACTCATGACTCGAAAAGAAAATTAACTTAACTGCAAGACAATGATAGTTAACTATAAAAAGTTAAGTTACAACAATAAACAATTCCGTAATCGGAATAATCGGATATTTTCCATATTTGATTATAATTTATATTTTTTAGTAATAATATTATAGGCTGCTGATTGAGTTAAAAATATTTATGATGTACATTAATTATAATAATTAATTAATATTTAATAGGCAATAATGAATATAAATGTATAGTTGATTAAAATATAATCGCAAATATTAGTACTTACAACATTTTATAGATAAATAAGTTGTCCACCTTTTAATGAAAAAATGAATTACTTATGTTGAAATTGTCGTAATCTTATGGTACGTATAATATTATAAACTCATATTAACAAAAACAATATATTTGAAATGTATGTGAATGGTTTCATCTGGACTCTAAAATATAATATTATACCACATTACATTTAATACGTATAAATATAAGGCTTAACACAATAGGGAATCTTTTTTTTTTATTATTTACATATAAATATAATACATCGATAGGTACACATGCAAACAATACATCATTAATATTTATTAAATTTTTATTTAAACACCATGTGGTTAGAATAATCAATTCGTTTCAAACCGAGTGATTATAATGTTATAATGTTATAGGTAGGTATTGTTAATAATTTGCTAATTAAAAAAGCCGTGGCATTCAATTAGTGTAATAATAATTATTGAACGTTTAAATTACACTCAAATCATTGTTTATTTCTGTCTACACACGTGTACAACATAAACGATTTATTCAATAAATAAATTATACTTTGATATAGCACTTATTTAATAGAAATTTAACTAGAACCGTCAATGGTGTGTTGTTAATTACGATATTATTATACGATTCCATTATTTGTGGACGTAATTACTGTTTGATATGAACGGAAAACACTCGTCTATGATATAATAATATGATATCAAAGTATGAAAAACGTGTAGGCACGTAATATTAACACGTTGTATTTACTTGGGCTGACTATAAGTCATATAATAATTCATTATACCGATATGCAGCTCTATAACATTTATATTTAGCGTTCAAATTCATTGGAATATTGCAACAATTTTTTATAAATCGAATAGTGCGTTTTCCCTGCAGCCGCAGTGATGAGGAGGTGGCCTATTTTATGGGTTTTCGGTGTTTTGAGCATTCGTACAACCCAATATTTTACCGGCGTTTGAAACTTTTCTGTTTTACTCAACAACCTTTTTTTTTTTCAATTTGTTTTTCGTTTTAATTAAAACGTTGGTTAAGTCTGAAAGTCAGACTTATTTCAAAGTCATGGCTAATTGAAATTGTTGATATTTTCATGTGGTAAACGGAAAATTGGAACTATCTATATTGTGTTTAGGAAAATGTGTCCAAAATTAATTTAAATATAAGTTATTATTGTCACTTTCTGTGACGCGTACATCATTAACGATTTATTCGATAAATAAATTATACTTTGATGTAGCACTTACTCAATATAAATTTAACTAGAACCCTCAAAATTATAGTGTGTTGTAAATCGACGTAATTACTGTTTGATACGAACATGAAACACTATCGTCTATATAATAATATGATAGCAAAGTATCGAAAAACATGTAGGCATGTAATAACTAACACGTTGTACCTATTTACCTGGGCCAACTGTACGTCATATAATTAAACTATAGGTACGCCCGATCCGAGCTATGAAATTTGCATTTAGTGTTCAAATTCACCGGAATATTGTAACAATTTGTCTATAAATTGAATAGTGTGTTTTCCCTGCAGTGAGGTGGCTTTAAGGTTTTTCGGTGTTTTACGCATTGGTACAACGCAATATATTATTACCACGCTTTTGGAACTTTTCTATTTTACTCGACAACCTTTTTTTTTCAATTTTTTTTCGTTTTAACGAAGATACCTATGTAGTTAACCATGCTGAAAACGATGGGTAAGTCTGAAATTAGTGGTCAGACTATTATTTCAAAGTTATAGGCTATAACTTATAGGTAGCTAATTTAAATTGTTGATATTTTCATATAGGTACACCCGGCGTGGTACACTCAATCCACTCGGACAATTAAAATTGAAAACATCCCTCGACTTATTGTTGAGTTAAACCACCGTGGGCGGGTGTCAGAATTATATATTAACCATAATTGGTAATAAGTTAATTTTCCCAGGTTTCAAAAACTAATGATTTCTAGTAATTGATTTTTGCACCACCCTTTTTTAACTGGTTGTAACACGTAAAGGTTTCCGAAAAAAAAAAATTGAAAAATTCGCGTGGCCGCTAAACTTGGTATACATCACCAAATTTAACGATATTTTGTTTGAGACTTTTCCCCTCCCAGCCATCCAAAATTCCTAAGCACGCCTCTGAACAATATATAATATTAATATAAGAATATAATATAATATTGACATTAACACTACTAAAATGTACGACTTGCCACGGACTCTGTCACGTTCGTTCTGTGTACACAGTACCTACTTATTTCCACGAAATAACGCAAAAACTGTATAACATGAAACAATATCATATAATATTATACCGTGAAACTTCCATTTTAATGTTGAATAGAATTGAACGAATTTTCAGGTTCTGAATTGGTTTAGTTCTCAAAAATATTTCGTTAAGCTGAAAGTGTTGTTATAAAAAGGGTGTTCGTTAAATGGAAGTTTCATATCGTAATATTTGATTATTACGCTCGTTTGCTCGAACCTTTAGCTATTATATATTATTATATACATAATTAAGTGTGGAATACGTAATATATTCAAAGAGGCATCTACTACATACATATACAAATTATATGTCTTTATGTCGGTATGAATATGTATTAATGTGTGTAATGTGTTTGATAATATTATTCTAATAATTTCGCTCTAATGATCGTAGCTGGACTAGTGCCTTACTATATTATTAGATAAGTACTTATACACATAATATAATATATAGCTGATCTCGTGAACTTCGATAAGTGTATCAACTCTATATGACTCAAACTTGGTTCAATTCGTTATTTAAAACAGGTTAAGTGGTGTATGGTGTTCAAAATTTGTCTTAACTTTTCCGTTGCCCTGAATAAAAATTCTGATTTGCAGCAGTATATTATCAAGTATTAAACTATTAACGTTTATGAATATAATATTTTTACGTAATTCTGAGTTGTAAAGTCCCAAATTTTATCATTATCTTTTTTTTTTTTTAATGACAACATACATTTTTAATTCCTTATTCCTTAACAGAATATTTTTTGTACTTCTTCAGTACATATAAATCAAATTTTGGACAGATAATTTATGAACTACAAGTATTTAAAGTTTTGATGAGCAGAATGAACAATTCTGTTTTTATTTTTTAATAATGAGATTTGACCGTGTATCTACATCATAATATCTCGACAGTTAAAATAGATAAGTATTATTATTAAATTTTAATGGGCAGTTAAATAATAATAGTATATATTATACATCATATCCATTTCCCATTGGGCTGAATGATGTATACATATTATACGAACTAAGTGAGAGAAAAAGAAAAAAAACGATTAATAATAATTATACAGATAATGTTTTTTTAATATTGTAACGAATTACGTAATAGATTAGATATTGATAATTGGTTTCGTTAACAGTTGTGATAAAATTCACTGTGAGTTTACTTATAAGGACGGTGAAAGTAGGGGGTTTAATAAGGTTTTTATTTCGAAGATGATGCTATGTAATATGCTATGCTAATGGTAAATGTTAGTACAATACATTACTCCGCTCTGCATTTAAACTTCAAATAAGTATGTGTAACTAATAAAATACTTAATCTAAATTTGATTTATACCTACAGATCGAAATACTCCGAATAATATTCACTGCCTGTTAATATGTAAAAGAGTAAAAAGTTAAAAATTATAATCATAAAAGCTATTATAATTTTTTTTGAAAAATGTTATTTTGTAACGAGTTAAAATTATGTAAGAGAAATATTTTCAAATTTATTAGTATTTTCTAAAGCAATGTGTGTTACACGTTAAACCCGATCACCTCATGTAAAATATGAGTAAATTTATTGGGCGTCATTCAAAACCACACACTTACCATTCATAACCGTAGGGCCGTCCTTAGGGGGGGGGCTAGTAGGCTCAGGCCCCGGGCCTCGCGCTGTTTGCTTATATATTTAAAGGCCTCTCGTTTGGAAAAAAGTGGTAAAGTTGGTTTTTGGCAAGGGCCTCGAAAATCCTAAGGACATCCCTGGATAACCACACATTTTACACAGTAAATTTATTGAAATAAATCGTCATAAAAATTATTTAATAGTATATAAGATTTTTTAATTTTAGTATTAACTAACAATTATTTTATTTATAATTAATTCAATATAATGAAATAATTGTTTACTGAAAAAAAATAATGTTTAGATTTAAATAAATTTACATCTTATTGTTTTCAAATATTCTATCAAAGTAATTTCATTGCTTATGAAACGATCATATAAATTGAAAATGGCTTTTTCTTTATCCTTACATTCCTTACTTGTACGTCCCAAGTTCACTTTTCTTATGAGTCGAAGTTTGGTTTTTGTAATAGTATGCTGTTGTTTTAACACCATCTATCAAATAAAATCCATAATATGCGTAACTTAATTAGAGAAACGATAAATGTGTATAGTATAATAGCAATCTGTAGAATATGGATAAGCTGAATGTTTTATTTATCATATTAATTTTCGATTCTGAGCTGAGTGATGACTCTATTGATTTTACAATGATATGTGTGTGTATTATTTTTTTTTTTTTTTTGTGCTTGTCGCAAATTTTGGGGCAGTAAAACTGTTTACATTTTCTTCAACAGTATATTGTTCAATGTGAAAGTGAATCCAACTAGATGCATTCAATATTTCAATATTTAACATTTTGAATATTCTTCAAAAGCTCCGGAAAAAACACATAAAAATTAAAGAAAATCGGGAATTTTTACGAAACATCGGTTTTTGACGAAATCGATTTTGGTTTTTGGTATAACTCTAAAACAAATGGCCGTAAATTTTCAATATTTATTTATATTGGCATTTTCTATACACGAAATCGTTTTATAATTAATATCAATAAAATTGTATTTGCTGGGCCAAAAAGCGTCAAACTTTAATACAAGGCTACAAGGCATGATATATTGCTTAAATAGCAGTTAAAAAATATTAAAAGTACCTGCATAGTCATAATTGTTTTTAAAAGTATTGAAAGTTTAAATTTCGACGATAATTATCAAATTTAAAATTAAAAAATTATTCTGTGGTTCAGAATATATTAAATGTTCAACTTTTATAGTTCAGGATTAAAAACTTACAATAAGGTTCCCCTTAAGTAGGTTATTCTGTAACCAAAAAATCTCAAAAAATAGATTTTTTTCTATTTATTTTATGTTCAAATTTGGAGGAAATTACATATTAAATTAACCAAGAATAACAATTTTAGTTATTTTGTTGTAATTTTATAATATTAATTCAACTTGCCGGCTACAGCAATAATAATAAGTAATAACAATATTGATATAATATAAAATATTCACACTGACAAATTGTCTCCGGCCAGAATCGTTTTCCGTGTACAATGATATTATATCATTGAATTCAAATTTAATACTATCCATTAAGCCGAAAAACATCCACTTTCCCACATTTATTTTATTTTGATCTCCCGAAATACTGCCATTTCCAACAGAAAATATACCGAAGTTGAAAATCATATAATTTTGTCTACTATTATAATAATACATCGTATATTATTCGTATGTGTACACATAGATACACAATATAATATATACACAATAAAGTAAAACAATAATATTCATACTATGACCTTTATAAGCATTTATGTAGCCATTAGATTTAGTAGTTACTAGGTAGCCAGTATAAGTACTATCATTGAATATCAGAATTGTGATTATAAATACTGGTACTCATAACAATTAATAATTTTTAATCATTAATAATAATAATATTAATAGAACTATTGGAACACTTCGCGATCACTTTTTTGAACTGTAGCTACTATAATAAAATTGTCTACGGCTGTCGCTCGTCAAAACTGAAGAAAAAGTAGAGGCTCATCGAATACGGACCGTAGACAATAGACTTCAATAAACTATTTAACAATACTCCTTACGGTATAGGTATAAGGTATGTTTAGATTGTTTAAATTTAAAAAAAACCATACATTTTGATATTAAATATGAGTTTGATTTCCAGAAAATTAAATATTTATTTTTGATAATGGTAGACAGACTTGTGAGGAACCATGTATTAAATTTTCAAATCTTAGATATGAAGAAAATATATTAACTCAAAATATATTCAGAGTTTCCTGATTTTTACGAATTTTGACCGAATTCGAATTTCAGCCTCTCATAAAAACTATTGTGTGTTTACGCTCAACTTTTTTTTTAATTTCCACTACCAACAACTTACAAGGCACCTTGTATTACAATTTCAAGTTTTATGACAGATTGAAAAATTTATCAACAACATTAGTTAAAAAAAACTAATATAATAATGAAAAATGTCATATGACCGCCTATGACGAGTAACGAAATTACGAAATAGGTATTTTGAAAATTGTATGCTGTATAGAAAATGCTATTATAAAAGTTCAGTGAAAAAGTCATGTATTTTCATAATATTATACAGTTACCTACTTATTTTTTTAAAGAGAAAAAACAAAACATTTTTAAATACGCCCCTGGTTATTCAGGTATATTTTATTCGTCTAGTATACGTTATGATAAAAATAATAACTACAGTAGGTACCTATATATTGACTTTGATTATTGCTATATTAACATTAATATTTAATCGTTTTTATATAAATAAAAAAAGGTGGACAAATGGATGTCGCTCTGCTGTACAGTAGGTTACAAGTGGGTCACTGTAAAATGGATGATTTAAATTTGATATTAATTATAGTGTGCACTATGCCATCGTTACATAGGTACTTATCTATAGACTATGGCATTAAAAAAAAAATTGTACCTATAATAAATTCCAAATTAACCATTTCACAATATCCATAAGATACTTATAACGCGTTATACCTCAACAACAAACCGTGATACTATCATAGATATATAATAGTATTCTTTAGAAGTTTCAAGTGCCCACGAATAATATTATACAATAATAATATAATTATTAATATAAAAATTTAATTAATATTATACAATCACAACAAAATACTTAACTAAAATAGTTATTCTAGGTTTTTTAATATATAATTTCTTCAGAATTTGAACTTAAAATGACTATGAAAATAAACTGTGCTTATTTATTTTTTGGATTTTTTGGTAACAAAATAAAATACTTACGTGGAATCTCGTTTTAAATTTTCAAACCTTAGACATAAAAGTTGAACATTTTATACATTTTTAACTACAAAATAATTATTCGATTTTAAATTTGATAAATTTTGTCAAAATTCGATCTTTAAGTGCTTATAAAAAAAACTGCGATTATGTATTTTTAATATTTTTCAACTGCTATTGACACAATATATCAGGAGCCTTGTATTAAATCTTTACACTTTTTGGCCCGACAGATAAAACTTTATTGATATTCATAGGAAAAATTGCTCGTAAACAGCTCAAAACAAGTCTAAATATTTTTAAAATTTTATGAAGTATAAAAATTGATAAAATAAACATTCAGTGAATTTTTCATGTATCAACAGTTATTCGTTTTTAAATTACAACAAAATGAGAAAATCGCTATATGAGAAATTGAGGGAATATCCAATGTTGTAGACAGGAGCCTTGTATTAAATTTACAAGCATTTTTACTCAACAAATAAAGTTTTATTGACATTCATAGAAAAAAAAAAACTTATAAAATTTCAAACTGAAAATGTCCCTAAGCAGTTCAAAACAAATCAAAATATTTTGAAAATTGTATCATGCATAGAAAATGGAAATATAAGCTACCAGTAAAAATTTCATGTATCTACGGCCATTAGTTTAAAAGTTACACCAAAAACCAAATTCGGTTTTTATCAAAAATCGATTTAGCGTAAAAATTTCCGTTCTTAATTAATTTTTCTTATGTTTTTCTTGGCGCTTTTGAAAATTACTGGGAATTTTTAATTTTGACCTCCTCAACTACTTAACGTGTACACAGACACAAAAAAAAATAAAAATACAAATCATTGTCATATCAATACATTCATCGATCCACTCAGAATCTAAAATGCATAGGTGAGTCACTGTACAAATGATATATCTATTATGAAAGTATACGAAAAATGATTATGAGCGAATGTCAACTGTCAGCATATATTACTAATTATATTTTATGATATTATTCCTGCAAAAGTAATTTGTTTTACTACCTAGGTATTAGACATTAGTAATACGGTATGTTCAAATCATTTTTAAAATGTCGTTGTTTGTATAAAGTATAAACATAAGTATTTTTTTAGACTGAGTGAAACGATGAATGTATTGATTTTACAATAATGTGTGTTTTTTTTTATTTTTATTTTTATTTTTTGTGTCTGTCATCACCCTTTATTACAGTAAAAGTGCATGGATTTTCTTTAACAGTATCTTTTCTGATAGGAAAGTGAAACTAGTTGGTATTTTGGGAGGGTCAAAAGTAAAAACGGCAATTTTTACGCAAAATCTATTTTCGAGTAAATGGATTTTTGAATCCTTAAACAAATGACCGTAGGTACATGCAAATTTTACTAAATGTTAATATTGGCATTTTCTATACACCATAAAATTTTGAAAATATTTTGACTCCTTTTGAGCTGTTTAAGGACAATTTTATATTTAAATTTTTTTATTTTTGTTTTTTTATAAATATCAATATAATTATATTTGTAGGGTAAAACAGCGTGAAAATTGAATGCAAGGCTCTTGATATACTGTTACAATAGCAGTTGAAAAATATTAAAAATACATAGGCACAATTTTTTTTTATAGGCATTTAAAGTTCAAATTTTGACAAAATTTATCAAATTTAAAATGTGATAATTATTTTGTAGGTAGTTAAAAATTTATAACATTTATTTTGTAATATCATAGGCTGACTGACCGTTTTCGCTCAGAATCATTTTTCTTATACAATGATATTATATCATTGAATTCAAATTTAACACCATCCATTACAGTCACCCACTTGTAACCTACTGTTCAGCAGAGCGACTTTTTTTTTGGTGTCTGTCATCACAGTTTAGGGCAGTAAAACTGCTTCGATATTCTTCAACAGTATCTTGATTGGATAGGAAAGTGAATCTAGTTGTTATATTTGGTGGGTCAAATTCTCAATAGTTATCAAATCCATCGGGAAAAATAAAATAATAATTATGGAAAAACAGAAATGTTTACGCTAAATCGGTTTTATTGACCAAATCGATTTTGGTTTTGGTGTAACTCTAAAACAAATGACCCTATGTACATAAATTTTTTACTAGTTTATATAAGAGTTTTCTATACGCGAAAACATTTTCAAAATGTTTTGATATGTTTTGAACTGTTTACGGACATATTCAATTTAAAATGTTTTCCATGAATATCATTAAAATTTTATTTGTTGTCTAAAAAAGCTTGACAACTTAAAACAAGGCTCCTAATATATTGTTACCAGGGCGTTTAAAAAATAATAAAAATCCTTAGTCACAGTTTTTTTTTATAACCATTTAAAGTTCAAATCTTGATAAAATGCTGAAAAATCAAGAAAAATTATCAAATTATACTGAGTTAAGAATTCATAAAAATTTTACTTTTTAAATCTAAGATTAAAAATTAATACAATTCTCCTGATACAGCCCAAAAAATATTAAAAATACGCAGGCACGTTTTTTTTTTTTAACCATTTTAAGTTTAATTTTTAAGTAATTTCTCAAACTGAAAATTTACAAATTATTAAAAATATATGATATTATGTTCAACTTTTATAGCTAAGGACTAAAAAATAAAAACAAAACCTTTTTTTTTTTTAAATTAAGTTTAATAAAGTCTAAACGTATAGTTGGAAATATACGAAATTTATGGGCATACCAATAGAAATAATATTATTTTTAACAGTCTGCAGATCTTGATATACCTACACATCATTAAACATACTATATAATATAGTAGTATGATACTATGTAGTATTATATATTATATAATCTATATAAAGTAGAGGGTGGCCATTCGACCCGGTTTACCAGAAAAAAATCAATATAGAAATATATATACCTACTTAATTACCTTTTTTTTATGAGACCAATTTCATTTTGGAGTCCTGAATTTCTTAAAATTTAATCTGGTCACCCTCATTTAGGTATCTAGTCCTATATCTACCGGTATTAGATATTATATTGTGTATTACAAAATAGAAAATTTAACTAAATTAAAACATAAACTTAATAAACAAACTAATAATAATTAATATTTAAAAGTTAAAATAATTGTAAATATTTTGTAAAACAATCATTCACTGCTCCGATAAATAACAAGTATTTATATTACCTAGCTACTCAATAGGTATACCTAGTTCCATGATATGGGTATCGTTCAATTTGACTCTATGTCAACCAGAACTTTATCAATATAATAGATAGTAGTATATTATGAAAGATTATATTATTATTATACTTTTATTAATTATTACTATATTGCATTACAAAGGTATACAATACATACATTCATATAATTCTCAACACTGGTGCAAACTATGTGAACTATGAATTGGGTGGCACGTTTTTTATACACAGCAAAATTGTATTTATAATATTTATTTGGTTCTCGTATAGATACTCAATTTTTTTCTTGGATTTTTCAATTTCAAAATTTTTAAGGGGGCATTTAGATGTTTAATACTTTTTTTTGTGTATAGCAAAGCAATATTTATTTTTCTCTGGAAATCATTGTTAATGATAACAATTAGGTAGGTACTATTGGAAATCTAAAAAAATAAATACTCATTAGGCGGATTCCCGTATTATTATTACAACGATTATTTGACAATATTGTCCTTTTAAAATAAATTGAATTATAATGTAGTCGATAGTTGCACTTATCCGGAGACGTTTGTCGCACTCGTGAACTATTTGGTGTTGGCAGTTTTTATACGTTTTTGATGTGCACATAACATAATAATTTGGTGTTCAATTTTACACAATAAATTCATTATGAACCAGGAAAAGTTTATTGGTTCTCAATATAGTGTTCAATATAACAATATTTGTGGTCACATAATAATGACTACATTTGTTATAGAGTTTTGTACACTAATGGGAATATTGGATTTTTACCTAAAAGCACCAACTAGATTCACTATAACATCGTACAAGGTACTGAGGTTGAAAATCGAATCATGTACACTACTATTGTGTACACAAACACAAATAAAAAAATTTAAAAATTTAAAAACACATATCAATGTAAAATATCAATACATTCACCGCTCCGCTCAGAATCCGAAATTAAAACTTATTAAATAATTCTAAATAACTAAAATTGTACAGAATATTATATTATTATATAATAGAATAATAAAAATTATTGTTTCTGTAAATTTAATTTTTTTATTGAAAAACGTTCTAAATATAATTATATAAATATCATAGAAATGTTATATCATAAGTTTAAATATATAATATTTAAATTTATTTAATACATAATATTTTATAAATTCATATGTAAATGTGGAATTTTTATTAGATACTTATTTCACTGGTTGTTTGTATCATTATTTTCTATACACCAATAAATTTCCAAACTATTTGGATTTGTTTTGAACATTTTAAGGACATTTTTTGAACATTTTCAGTTTTCTATTTTATTAGTTGTAACAATTTTTTTTTTTATAAGCATATAAAGTTTGAATTTTGACAAAAGGCATAAAAATCATAAAATGTGCAATTTATTTTGAGTCAGAAATTCTTAAAAATATTCTTTTTAAACCTAAGATTTTAAAATGTAATAAAAGATGTATTATAAGTTTATTATTCAATTAATATCTCATGTACATTTAAAATGTATAAATGATTTTATAGTTATAAATTTATAAAAGCTTTAACTTTTATAGCTCAGGATTGAAAACTTACAACAAAGTTAAAAGTGACTGTTATATTCTGCAACCAAAAAATTTCAAAAATATAAAATTGAATAGAATTTTTCCATACTATCGATACTTGTTAATTGTGTATGATTTATGACGGTAACATATTAAATATAATGAATGTTTAATTGAGTTTTTATGTTTAATTAATAATTTCAATAAATATTATAAATTTTAATAATATTAAACCATACTACCTGCTATTATTATTTTAAATAGAATTAATACAATTAATTTTATTTTATTTAAAAAATACATGATTGACGTTTTTTAATTGTTAATTAGTTTTTAAAGAATTTTAATAATGCTCAGTATTAAATATAAAATAATAAAGAAACTTAGATATAATTATTAATTTAGGTATAAACTAAATAATATGTGCCAGCAGTTCCGGTTTAATATAATCTACTAATAGAATAATTTGTTTAATAGTGTTTAATTTTAATTATTTAATTTTATCTATCTATTAAATTGTATTTTTAACTACGGTTAAATACCCTATTATAAACATTTCAATTAATTTACTAAAAAATAATAGTTAATTTTCTTTAAGCTTAAGAAATTTGGCAGTATTTTACTGATATAGAGGGACCTGTTTATTAATTGATGATCCAAGATTATTTTTTTTTTGTTATACTATGATGCAATGTACTTATGTACCCATGTGTGGTACACCATTGGTGGCACTGTGTACAAGTTTCTAGTGGCACAAGATGGCAGTCTTCTTTTCATCCAGTTGTTTTGTGTAAAAGTTTTTAGGAACGGTTCAATCAATAAATTAGTGTAATGATCACAGCTGTATACTTGAATGTGAATTATTAAAATGATTACACTACGTTCAGTATAATGTATTCTTTTACTATACTTGAGCAACTAATAACAGATGCTTCATATAATTTAATATTTATTTTACACATTGAAATCTAGAGACATAGAAGATATATATATACATATATTACACATAGCATATTTTTATATTTATTCTACACATTAATTTCTACTCAAAAATTGAATTTAAGGTGTGTTATAATTTTAAAATATTTATAAAATACTTTTAACTGATAACATAAAACAATTTTCAAAAGTAAGTTCAATAGAAATAAAGTAAAACCTTATAAGGGACACCCAAAAATAAGTAAATCTTTTTAAAATTAAATATAACTGTCCCAAAAAATCGATATTTCGTATATTTTAGTTTCCCTAACCTAACGGGAATTCATTTCTAATGGAAAAATCAGTTAGTTAATACTAGATGACAAATCTGATCCATCCTGCTTTTTGTTGTATGACATACTCACTGAAATTTTCGCTATGATTTTACAGTGAATATTTTTGAACTGATATTGCATTTAAGATGTCTTTATATTTGTATGCATCTTCGTATGATTTTGAAAATGATCTCCACGAGTAAATTCTAGAAATGCAGATATCACATTCATAGGTTTTTTTTCCTGAATAATGTTTGTCGGTATCACAAAGAATAGAACGAGTTCTGAAATCCGTTAAATTGTTTTTATTATTAATTGATTTCACTGATCCTTGAAAAGCAAAATCCTCTATAAAATCTTTTTTCACTTTAATTTCTTTATCAGTTGACTTTACTTCAGCTTCATATATAGTTCTAAAAAATAAAATTATTGAGATTATTACCCATACAAACAAGATGATAATATACAAAATGATTTTTACATTCATTATTCAAATTATAAAAATGATACACTAGAAAAAAAAGTTTGAATAAAAACAAACTGCAATGAACAGCAATCTTTATTAAGGTTTGGATAGAAAATCCAGAAGTTTAAAATTCCACAATTTAATTTACACTTTTTTTTAAAGTGGAAATATAACAATAATTATTATGTTATATGAAATCTATATACATATATTGTATTTAAATGTGGAAATGAGAATCAAATTTGTTTACAAAAAAGTCTAGACCAACCTATATTAATGTATGTTTAAATATTATGATTAATATATAGGTAATAGTTTATACATACATGGATTAACCTACATGTATAAATTGAAAACCTAACATAACCGTTCACCTTTTTAATACATTTTGGTTGCTTTAAATAATAAATAAATACATCAAGTTACAAACTTACAATATCAATATTTTGCCTACTTCCAGGAGTTATAACCATTTAAGCTAGTATTGTTGATAAAATACTAATGACATATTACATTATTCTGCAATTTTAAAATTAGTGTGCATTCTATTTTTATTTCCATATTATTCAGAATTAGTAATTAAAATACCTACTTAGCTTAAGCTGTTTGGATTTTGCAAACCACAAACATTTTTTTAAAGTCCACAGCAATAAAAGTTATACCTAAATCTACACAAATTCATGAAGTAAGTGAAAATACAATTATTCATCTATAAAATATATTATTGTGATTCCAAATCGGATTTACATGCGTCATTTTTCTTAATTTAAATAAACCATATTGAAATCTATTATCACATATAATTTGGAAGATCCTGTATATTAAAATTATATTCATATTGCTATCTTCAATTACATTTTCAAATGGCAACAGTGAAAAATAAAAATATTGTTTCACATAATATTAGGTTTTAATATTTCAACAGACTACAAAATAAATTAACTATTTATTAATATTTTTAACTGTAAAATTATTTAATAATGTTTGTGTAAATAAAATAAACAATTTAAAAAACAATTTCTAGAAGATGTGTGATCAGTAATTACATTTGAATTACATACTACTAATTAACTATTATAAATGTTCAATTTTTTTTAAGTATAGTAGTAACTTATACCTGTCAAGATTAATATTGTTACTAAAACTAAGTTAGACTACTATTAACCCTATTTTTTAATTTGACTATTATCTTAAGTCTGGGGTTATTGCAAAGTTTGTTTTAATTTTTACATGTTACATATATACTCATATTTTGCATAGTTTGCTAAACAAAAATGTTGATTAACCACTGATAAAAAAAAAAAAAAAAAAACAGTATTATTGAGAATGAATAATTCTGTGTAACGTTGGCATATATAGGTAAAAATTCAAGTCTAAACGCATGTATAAATTATGATACAAACTTATACAAAAATTAATCAATATTAATAAAAAAAAAAATTACTTATAAGTTATCTTTTAATCCTTTGATATTTATTTTCCACAAACTTATTATGGACTGTATTTGATTACAAAAAAAGTATATAACTGTATAAATGTATTTTCAAATATTATGATTAATAAATCGTTAAATATTTTTGTTTATGGGTTAAGTATCATTCAATTTCATATTACACTATAAGGTAAATACAATTCTTACCCTATTTGTAATTGGTCATTAGTATGGTCTATTTGTGTAAATTCTTCTTTAATAAACGAATTCGATAAGTCTTGATCACACCTAAAGGAAAATTGCAAAAAAATTAATTATTTATTATTAGATAAGTAGGTTATTAGTATTTAAATTATATCAATGTACATAATACATAAATTATAAAAACAACTAATTAGTTTAAGAAAATAAAATTGTTTCAAATTTTAGGGTAAAATTACATATTTTTGTAATGTTACACTAAAAGTGTATTTTCTCACTTGGAATTTGTCGAAGAATCATTTATTGTTGTTCTTGACATTGCCAAATATCAAATATTTTATATCCTCCTTAATGTTTTTTAATTACTGTGAACAATGAACACGAACCATTCAAATTATGTGTCTTTTATGCCAAAATTATCATATGGTGGGGAGAGGATTCAGTATTTGATAGACACAACTTGTATCTATCAGAAAATTTGAATAAAAAATGAAAAAAATTGAAATTTACAAATTTAAAAATAAATTCCAATTATAATTTATAGTTGCAATAGTAAATCAAATATCAACGGAAAGCACAAAAATATATAACTTTTTATAATATAATTGAAGAAGTATATTGTACTGATAAAGTTATAATCATAGACAATACTAAAATATAATAGTTTACATAAGTGATCAACAGTGATTAGTTATATTATGAGAATGTCTATCACAGCTATTCAAGATAGCCAGATATATATCTATATCTATAGCTGAGTTGTGTTTAATCAGTAGTTAAGTATGTATATTGTAGACGAATTATGTAACTATACCAAACTTAATTATAATTAAGTTTTGTTATACCTGCATAGAATACATTCAATTAAGTATTACATTTTTATTTACATGTGTACAGTATAAACTAGTTATAAACTGTTGAATAGATGTACATATTTTATTGAAACTTGAAGTTCCATGATACTTATACTAATAGCAACACAGTTACTCATAATACTTACTTCTTTCCACTGTAAAGTGTAAATGATTTGAGCTGTTAGTTAATTTAAAGCTGATAACACTTAATTTTTAAAAAGGTAGAACTCTGGATTTTCGGTCTGAAAAATAATATTTTACACGATCTGCAGCTGCTGTAGAGCGGTGGGCGCCATTGAACATGTAAAATACAACATGCCCGCGCCCCGCAGTGGCTGGACACAACCGACGCACCAACAAGACAAAAGAATTTTGCCGCCACTGCTACAGACCTTATCAGTTATCATTCACTCCGTTTACGCGCCACGGTTCAAGATATTTGAAAAGATATATCATGGACTATTAGGGCCTGTTTTACAGTTGTCAATAGATTTCAAAAGCAACCTGAAAAGCCACGTAAAAATTATGGAAAAACGGGAATTTCTATGCAAAATCGGTTTTCGAAAAAATTTATTTTGGTTTTTTTTTATAACTCTAAAACAAATGACCCACGAAGATACTTGAACATTTTACTGGTTGTTTATATTATCGTTTTGTATGGGTGCGGTCAAAAAATTCTCTCTTTTGAACTATTTAAGGACAAAAGTAAAAACTTCCCAGTAGTTTTCATTATATCCTGTAAGTTAAATTAATATTATAATATTTTTTATTTGCTTCTGTGGTGATAAACAAATAATTAGAAATTAAAATCTCATTTTTAGCAGTTTTTCGTAATTTGTAGGTGGCTTTTGCCGAAAATTGAAAAATTACCACTTTAAAGTACCATATTGATCTAATTTGTTAAAATTAAAGGTACTATATTATGTTGAAATCTAAGCACTCCTTCTGGTAGAAAATTTTGTATATACGATAAAAAAAATAAACACCATTATAACACCACTTAAAACCTCGCTTCACTCAGAATCTAAAATTATGGATAAACTGGAATTTTTATACAAAATGTTGGTTTTTGGTGTACTAATAAAACAAATGACCGTAGGTACATGACATTTTGATTGAATGTTTATATTAGTATTATCTGGACACCATAACATTTTTAAAATATATTGTTTTGTTTTGAACTGTTTACGGACATTTCCAGTTTCCAATTTTTTTTATTTTTTTCTTCTACGACTTTCAATAAAACTGTATTAGTTGGGTAAAAATGATCGAAAATTCAATAGAAGCGGGCTCCTAATATGATGTTCTTACAACGATATTTGAAAAATATTAAAAATCCAAGTATTAATCTTGTCAAAATACGGAAAAATCACGAAGAATAGCAAATTATTTTAAGTTAAGATTTTAAGAGTTCATAAATATTTAAAAAAATAACCTAAAAACCTAATAACCTAAAACTAAGATTTTAAAATGTAATTCAAGCTTCCTTGTAAATTTAGCTACTTTTATCAAAAAAAAAAATATCCATAAGATTGTCAAATTACATTTTTATGAGCGTTTCAAGTTTTACAAGAATGGATATTCACTCGATTTCTCATATAGCGACTTTCTTATTTTGTTGTAATTCAAAAATCAATAACCATACACACTTGACATCTATATAATATGTTTACTTTATCAATTCCTATAATTGATACAATTTTAAAATATTTTAAGATTTAAATTTTTTTAGTATTTTATTTTATGAATATCAATAAAAATTTATTTGTTAGTCCAAAAAGTGTGAAAATTTAATACAAGACTCCTAATATATTGTTACAATAATAGCAGTGGAAAAATATTAAATATACATAAGCACAATTTTTTTTATAAGCATTTAAAGTTCGACAAAACTTTAATAATTATTTTGTAATTTGTAGTTAAAAATGTATAAAATGTTCAACTTTTATAGCTAAGGGCGCGGATCGATAATTTAAATCTATAATATCATCGAAATAAATATACTTAGTAATATCATAGGCTGATTGACCGTCTTCGCTCAGAATCATTTTTTCTTATACAATAATATTACGAGTATATCATACCCTGACAGCAATTTTTTGTTTAATAGGTAATATAATTATAAAATTATAATAACGAATAATATTTATATTACTATTATAATATTAGCATTACAAAATGCTGTCTGGAATTCAAATTTAACACCATCCATTACAGTGACTCACTTGTAACCTATTGTACAGCAGAGCGACACCCACTTGCCCACCTTTATTTTTCGTAAATTATTTCGTATGTTGTTTAATGTATTATATTGTTATATTGCAATAGTGACCACGAGAGGTCTTTTTATTAATGTCCATAAATGTTGGTTAATTAAGATAGTTCAATTTTTTTAGCAAGTTATGTCCAATTTTACATAAGTTGAGTAAGTTATACAAGTTATGTAATATAATATGGCGTAAATTAAAAATGCTCACAACCCACTTAAAAACGGAATAATCGTAAAAAACTAACATACAAACTCAAATAATGTTCTTGGCATAAAATTTTATAATTTGTCTATTCACTCTAATTTGTAAACGTAATCTTCCGATTATAAAATTGCTATGTTACACAATTGTAAGACTTTTGCTGTCTGGGACACGCCGATGTGCCGAAATATATGTATTCTCTGGTGAAAACCTGTTTGATTTACAGGTACACGCACTCGCACTCAGTAACGACGACTAAACGCGTCCAGTAATCTGCTCCTCCGCCCCATCCCCACGACAACGTTATCGCTGCTACGTCCCACGGTTATCGCCGGTCACGGTTGTGAAGCCGTCAGTCCTACGTTACTCGCGGTGCCCACGGTATAGCCCGACGCGACCTCCGTCGTACACAACATAACCTCCAAAAACTCGTACCGAAAACAGTCGAAAAAGATTCGAAACACCGTACACCGCAACATGGCTCCGCGTTATGAAGGCCACCCAAGAC
Source organism: Macrosiphum rosae (assembly GCA_016617965.1). Lineage (NCBI taxonomy): Eukaryota > Metazoa > Arthropoda > Insecta > Hemiptera > Aphididae > Macrosiphum > Macrosiphum rosae. The sequence goes on from WHPZ01589862.1 coordinate 25,518, forward strand.
CACCCGTTTCGCTTCGCCAAAACGGCTTGACGAGTCCACAACTGGAAGCGGAACCAGAGAATATTTGGGGAGGGATATCTGAGCTGGCTGAAGACGACCCGCTCTCGATTGCCTTGGCCCTGGCAAGACTCAGGGAGGCCCGGAATCGAGAACCATTCCATATCCGGGTCGCCCAGCACCATCCAGGCATGCCCGACACATACGTGAACGTGTTGTTCACGCCAGCAGGCGCTCCTCGGGACTGATATTTGTACCGCGTCCTCTACGGCGCAGACGCACGGGCGTGCAAATTTTATTCAGGCATGGACCGTTAATCTCGCCTGACTCCGATTCAATTCCTGTTCCGTCGGCATCATCGACATTTTCAACTTCTGTCAGCTTCGTAATTCATTTTCCGTCAACATTTAAATTCAACTTCAACCAACACGTAAATTCTCTCATTTAAAAATTGTAAAAGAAAAAATGCTGGTAACGAATAAATTGCACGTCTATACAACTAAAAGAGTGACTTTATTTATTTACATGTTACCACCTACTATACAGCTGAGCGACATCTACTTACCTGTTTTTTTATAATGTTTATATGAACATTATTTAACAACAATATGTACAACATATCAATTAAGTGTTTAATGATATTATGTACTGTGTAGATACCTATATGTTTTTGTATACATATAATAAAAGTTAATATTGTTAATATTATACTATATGAATTTATATAATATAATAATATATACATACTGCCTACTTTTTATTTAATTTATATAGATTATTTAAATTATTAGTCATCAAACATTTATAATGGTGTGTTACTATGTTACGACTTTTGTATACACATGTATGTATATATTATATTATAGTTTTCATTATATTATGTATTCAATACATCTATGTACTATATAGTATAGGCATATATGTTTAGTAATCTTATTATAATATACATATATATGAATTAATAGGAGTCAGCTAGTAAATGCTGCATTAAACATTTACTAACTAGCTCCTATTAATATAGGTACACCAAGAGTACATAATATTTATAGACTGATCTAGAGAGACAATAACTTAATTAACGGTATTGTTTAGATGTACCTACTGTAGTGTAATTTTAAATAGTACATCATATTTTATTAGTTTAAAAGTATACAATATTACAAATGAATATATTATATAGATACATATTGTAATAAATTAGTAATTACTAATTACTATTAACCTTTAGTGTGTAAAGTGTTTTAGAATAATATAATTATATGTAGGTAGGAACATAGTTATTTATTTTTAGTATAATATAATGTACCTACAACCTA
>WHPZ01589865.1:5553-18054 GCA_016617965.1 Macrosiphum rosae
TAAAATTTTTTCTCGCTACACCTGAAAAATATATCTTGGGCGCCACTGATCACACTATTTTATTTTTACCTAACAAATTTTATGTTTTATGTTTTTATAACTATATTTTCAAGATTTTAACTTTTAACATACATTTAATATACATTTAATTAAACATTTTAAGTTTGTACTATTTATATAATATTACATTTGTTTTCAATTTACAAATTATACCTATAAATTTGTTGATATCTTGTTTTTCAATTATTCCTACACCTATAATATATACATAAAACTAATATTCAAATTACTTACCTATATTCATGTCGAAAAATGAACTGTTATTTAAGAGGGGCCCGGAATTAGTTCTGTACTAGGGCCAAAAATATGATGTGGGGGGCCTGATTATTACCTATATGAAATATTGAATTATTTACCTATCTATGTAATTGCTGATTATTTTGCCTTTAATGAGTATAAAAGCAAAGTAAGTAATTATGATTATTTGTGTATTTCTTTGTTTCTATTTTAAACTTATTATGGTTGATAAAGAAACCATGTTTTTATTTTTTAACTCAAACCATATAAAAAAATTTAAATTATTGACACGGTACGCAGCGGCAACCACAAAGTACAGGTACTGCAGCGACCGGTCTGCGCTTTTGACAACCGCCACCACGGGCTACGAGCGCGACATCACCAACTCTCCTACCACGCCAAAGAGGCAAGGCGGGACGGGAAGGCAAGTCGCGCAAGACGAGTACCGGCCGCCGGCGGCATCTCTCTTGCAACTCGACCGTCACCGCGACCACTTGTCGCTGGTTTGCATTATTCATGATTCTACGTTGATATAAAGATTGTAGCATCCTACCACACTCTCGTGTGCATCCGTCATTGTGTATTTTTCTTTGTTAGTGTTCACGAATAAGCGCCCCCCCCCCGCGGACCTTAGTGCCACCAACAACCGTGTTCACATTATTCACACCACAAGGTACGACCGGCCTACCGCGGACACCATACGCGTCCATCACCGCCGTAACCGCGTCATTATGTTCATTCATTGTTTCCTCGTAAGTCGTAATATCATGACTTTCATCTTTCGTGTCACGTAGTCATTCGTGCGACGTTGCCACCGGCTACAATATAATCAAGCAATAATTAATATACATAGCTATATACATTTTTGTGATTTTGATATATTTTAATATATTTTTACTTCAAGTATTTATATAAATATAATCTTCCTAATATGTATATTTAATATTTTTAAATAGCTATAGTAAAACCCTTGGAACATAATATTAAGTTTTAATCGTTTTAACAGTTACCTACCATTTTTATTTTCAAATTTAAATTTATCGAATAAAAACTTAAAAAATTTTAAATCGTTATCAGCAAATGTCTATGGATAGCTCAAAAAGAGTCAAAATATTTTACCAGTCAAAAATATTACCATGTTGGTAGGTATAGAAAATAATCTTGACAAGACCTAGTTTTGACTTTTGAGTGTATAAATATGGCCGTAATTTTTTTCAATTTTGAACTCACAAAAGTACCAACTAAAGCCAATTTTCTACGAGAAACCGCCCTCAATGTGGAATATTAATACATTCACTTTACGCTATAAATCATGTGTATATAGCTAGTAGGTATGTTGTATAAGTATTATACGATCCGGGTCCCTGCTTTATAGGAATATTAGTCGATCGAATTAAAAATTAATTACACTGCCAATATCGGTTGATGTACGTACATCATACACCCAATTTTACAGGCCCGTGAAGTTGGCCGCACAATGTCAACATTTTGGCTCCAAATGTTGTCAATAATTTGTAAGTCATTTGCAAGTATTCGTAAGCACAATTTGGTCAATTGTAGGTACAGCCGTTTTCAATTATCCTCAAAAGTTTAAAACACGGCTAACTTCCGCGAAACTTGGCCGTTTTGGCATTTCAAAGCTTTTGACTGCTCCAAATCGTCAAGGGCAATTTGTAAGTATTTGTCAGCACGAATTTAGAATTTGTAAGTCATCCCTTCCTTAATTATTCCCAAAAGGAATTTGGTCGCGCCTTGTCGAGCTTTAGATACTAAGCGCTTATTTACTTTCAGTGCTTACGCTTATCGTATACGCTTTGAACCGTTCGTTTAGACATGAGTGCTCATAGGCAAGCCTCTAGACGAACGCGAATATTAAATATTATTGGTGGCGTAAGGTTTACGACGTTATCAGTTAACATTAAGCGTGTTATCTCTTATCATTTCACATTTGAGCGTTCGCCTTTGGAACGTTTTCACGCTTTCACTGCGCTACCCACAGATATACATATAATGTTATTATATATATCTGTGGCACTACCTCGCTGGAATAAGCGACCGTGAGCGAAAAATCATGACGTAACACCTATTTTCAGTGCCGTCACGTAATCTGAGCGTTTCAATTCTCCAAAACGAACGTTGCGGAGGCGTTCATAAGTGCTTAAATCGTTGAAAGCGTCCATTTCGAACGCGCCCATAAGTAAGGCTTAAAGTTATAAATTATTATTATATAATACATTTTGTTGGTTATCATTAAGATTTATAACATCGATTTGTAAACATTGCCCAACCTAGATTGGTTTCAAGTATGATCTCCGATTTGGGCATCTAGTATTATAGTATATATCAGTGTATCACTCTAATTTTAGAAATTACAGGGTAAAATGTATTATTGTGGATAAAATGCAGGTTCGGAATCCTTTCACTGCTATGGACTCATAAGTGTGACTCTATGCGCCCTATTATTTAAAAAAACTTGTTTAATGTGACAATATGATTACATAAACTAAGGTAAAATCAAAGAAAGACTAAAAAAAAAATAATATCTTCTAAAAAATAGGTAACTGTCAATTATTAATACTTGGAACTATAATAATATGCATACAAAATAAAAATAAAATGTATCCCCATATCGAACAGTATACTGGAAAAAATGAATTCAGCAGTAAATAGGTTAAGTAAAGTTGAAATGGTCTTAAAAACCATTTAAAATTAAAAAAAAATAAACTTTTAAAAAATATTTTTTAAGTTTTTAAATTGGTAATTTCAAATCTTATCCTTTTTCAAGTTAACAGGTGTTACTTGAAAACATTTTAATAATAGATATTATTGATAGTAGAATCAGAAATTGAAGTAGTTAAAGAAGATTTTGAAGAAATTTTCACTTTATTTTTGAATCTCCAATCTAGGATGAAGTTATAAGTGTACCTAGATTGTAATTATTAATGAAATTAAGATCAGGAAAAAAGCTATTAAAATAAATAATACATTTTTCAGTCTTTAATTTATTTTTATAATATGAGTATAAACCATAACTACTTGGATACTAAAGGTACTAGATTCTTTAAAATTAATATGTGCACTAATTTTTTTTACATTAAGTTAAAAAAATTAAACGCTAATAAAGAAATCAATGTATTCATTTTTGTTTTACTTATATTTTTTATATAAAAATTGTTTAGTTAACATTGGTTTTCCTAGAGATTTAAGAGATAACTAATAAATGAAAATATGAAGTATTGAAAAGAATGCAGTTTAGCTCCAAAGCGATTTTTGCGAATTTCTTTTCTTTAAAATGTATTAATTATTATTAAATATTAACAATATAATATCGACTAGGTATATTGTTAATTTTAAATTATTTTTTTTTAATTTTGAAATGATTTATTTACAAAAATTTTAAAACAATTATTATTTTGATACAAACTATAAATTATTGATTTAAAATTTAAAATTTACGAGCGACTGGCTTACTTGTCTATTGTACTTAAAAAAAACATGCGTCTTTCAAATGCAACATTTTTCTTGCAGTTACAATAATTGTCAAATGCTTCAATAACTTCAATAACAAGACAATTCTGTGTACAATAAAATCATAAAAAAAACCAACCAAGTAAAGCCGGTAAATATATCCTATCTCAGATCACTAAATAAAAACAACAAGATTTTATTAAAAAAACTGCAATCAATAATATAACTCAAATCACTGAATTAATGTTACCTTCTTGGCGATTTAATAGAGATAAAATGCCTATCATCCACAACAAAAACATTACGGATAAAAACATATGTAAAAGCCTTCATTACGAACTGTTACAATCGTACTAGGAACACGAACACATATATACTGACGCGTCGAAAATCGATCAGAAGCAGTGGGGTATATAGGGGGGAGGCCCCCTAGGCTAGAGCCCATAGTGAAATTGCAGGTTCAATTAAAGCATTGCATGTATATCTACACTGTTTACAGTTTTTCACCATGATTAAGTTAGCCGGTTGATTAAAATCGTTTTTGAGGAATCAAAAATGTTAGATGGTCAGGACTTGCTTTGATAACTTATAATTGACTTTGATGTTGAATTCATAGTAAGATAACATTAAAAATTAAAATATATAAATGACACTATCAATATTTTTTAAAAAAGAATCAAAAAATTAATTTTACATAATAATTAAATTGCGTAATTTTTATTTGTACTGTATATGTCATAATTATAACCACCCAGCTCCCTAAAAAATGTATAGTTATGGCTATGTTAGTTGTGCTATTCTTGATTAGTGATAACTGATAAATTAGCCCATAGTGAAAATAATTCGTATTTACGCCACTGATCAGAAGATAGGATTAGCCGCGATATGTAATGATAAAAATAAACAATTAAAAACCAATAATATTATATGCAATATTTCACCGTAGAAGCCTTAGCCATATCCATGGCCATCCAAATTACCCATTATACCGATAAGAAATACCTAATGTTAGATTCTTTAAGCAATGTAATCAGCATATAATTTAAACACATCCCAATCAGTTATCAGCCAAATAATTAAGGAACATAATGAACGTAAAAATAATTTATCTCTTGCAAGGATCCTGGGTCAGAAGCTGACTAAAAAACTAAATAAGCTACAGGTACCTCCGTTTTTGAAATATGTTCTCACATATCAGACCATGACTTTCGAAATTCAATTAAATTCAATTGTATGGATAAATAGCAAAACCTCTGGATCAATTGCAATAATAACAAGCTTAGAGAAATCAAGCAAACAATATTACCATGGCGGCATGGACCAAACCATACGAGATTTTCAGAATGGACGACGTTATTTTTGTCCACCTACGAATAGGCCACACCCGCATGACACACCTATGGTTAGGTTAGCTAACTTTACCTTATGGCCAAAGAAGACCCACTTTCATTTCCTGCTTGCGGAACACTCATTACGGTCAAGCACATCCTCCTCGAATGCCGCCAGTTCAATGAAATACGCATCAAACAGGAACTACCGGGGACCCTATGATAGATACTTTCACCCACTCCCAGAACATCCAAAAAACTAATTACATTTATAAATGAAACTGAACTGCGTCATCTTATTTAATAATATTAGTTACCTAAGAAAAAAATGTACAATTACAATAGTAATTAAGTAACTTATGTAATTTAATGTAGTGTAAGGTAATGAAAATGCAATCTATTTCTTCCAACGTAAAACAAAAAAAAAATGTGAAGCAGGCTAATAACATTGTAGTTGATTAATTTAAAAATTAACAATAAAAAAAAAAAAAATAAAATCATAATAATTGTTTATAAATAATAAATTATAAAAATAAACAGCTTTGTATAAAGGGGCAATTATAAAAACTTAGAAGTTATAACGCTGCAATGATATTGATTTATCAGTATAATATATATATAACTATATTATTATATACCTAACAGAAAAAAAATGTGTAATTCTAATGCAAATTGTAAATATTATAGTAATAAATATTATAAAACAGAATAGATTTATACAGCTCTGAATTCTTTAGAGTATTAAAAATAAATAACATTAATAAATAAAAATAAATTAAAGATATCTTCTCTAGGTACATCTTGAATGCATTTATATGATCACTAGGCTAATTGTTAATAGTGTTTACATATAGTTTATAGAAATTATTAATAGTTAATAGGAACGTAAAAAATGGAAAAATTGAAAACTTAATAACAACAGTCAACACTAGATATTAATAAGAAACCTTCTTTGTACCTATAGTAGTTTATAGAGAAATCAAATTAAATAATAAATTTAATTAACTTAACTCTTAATTTACAGTGCGAGTAGACATGTCAAAATCTTTGAAAACTGAATTGTGGCAAGTAAGAATTAAATATATACCATCACAAAATAGATAGGTATGTCAGCTACAATATGAGATAAGTCCGGTTAGCGCATCCCACCCTTCCCAACCATAGTCGTAGTTTGCATCATTTCATTTGCCGTTAAATTACCCGGCCAACATAGAGCAGCAAACCAGCTAATAGATGGGATGAGGAATGGTCGGCAAACACGATGTGTATCAAAAAGTTGCTGACATACCTATCTATTTTGTCATGATATATACAATCTACATAAATACATATTTACATTATAGACATATTTTTTAATATTATTATTTACCTTATGTTATCTACTAGTTTTCTACCTACTAAGCACATCAAAACTGTAACTGGGGTTATAATATAGAGATAACTTATCAAAAGTAATTTCCATTACCTACATTTTTGTTACTTGAAAATAATTCTAATGAAATTACGTAATGCGTTACTTTTGTTACAATTCCAATGGATAAAATAGTTTTTTTTTTAACAAGAGCTGAGATGTTATAAAAAATAATACAAATGAAAAAGTTATTTTCAAAAAAGTTAGGTATAACATCAAGTATCAATAATATGATATAGTTAATAATTTAACACAATATACAATAAAAAAAAAAAAAAATGAGAATTCATACAAGATGTAAAAACTATTTTTTTTTTTTTAATAATCTTTAATAAACAGTTTACATTTTATATGTTGGATAGTTTTAAAAAATAGTTAATTAAAGTTTGAAAAAAAGAATTTTTACCAGCATGAATATTAATGTTTTAAGTAATTAATTAACAATATAAGATTATTCATTACCTATTCGTATCTGTATAAATATTATTTTCTGTAACAGAAAATATATATTAAATTTAAAATTAATACGCAATTTAATACATTTTATGAAGATTTAAATAGAGTTATTATTGGTATGAACCATCATATGATATGGAATAAAATTCAGTATTTTTATAATCAATATGAGAGTTCATACCAATAAAAAAACTATTTTCATGTGAAGTTTTCTTATGTTCAGAATTTAATATTTTACTCTTCTTTGGTCGAAAACCAGTAGCGCTTCTATCTTCTGGAGTACTATGATGGTCATGATGTTGAGAACAAAATATAGTTAATTTTGTCACTTGATTTATACATAGCCCCTGTAAATATTATTAGTTATTAGATGTAGAAAATGTAGTACCTACCTACAAAGAAAACAAATATACCACCATAAGTACACTAAATATTGGCCATTATCTTTAATTAGCGTTTTTTATTTCTTATTTTACAAACATCTATAAATCAGTAAAATATCAATTTCAATATAGGTAGGTAATCTTATATATTTTATAATATTAAGGACTCTAAAATATTATAATATAAATAAGATTTTCTGAAGTTATGTAAACCCTGGACTCTGGAGGCTAGAATGAATTATATTTTATGAGTGTAAAAAACTTTTTTCATGACAAAATTAACTTTGACTTGAGATGTTAATTGTTAGGAAAAAATATTTGCTTCATCATAGTTGAGTTCAAACAAATGCATGCCAAGCAATCCAGAGAAAAATTGTTTAAAAAAGCAACAAGTGATAGATGTATTTGTAACAAATTTGTACATAAAGTCATAAAGATAGTATTGTTGTATTAGTACTGTAAATTGTAATGTACTTGGTTAAAATATTTACAGACAAATCATTCAATTTGTATTTGTTGAATTCTTTAGGTTAGGTCCCCTTTTTTTAAATTTGAATGGCTTATTAAGAAATTGTTTATTATATAAAATATTAAAATGTTTAATAGTTTAATATTGCTAAATTTTTTGCATTGCTTTTTGTTAGGACTAAAGCACTCTTAAATGTTGACTTTAGTGACCAAAAATATACAAAATAAAATAAATGAAATGTGAGCAATATTTTTCGAAGTTACACATGAATTATTATTTAGGTGACGATGGACGACATATGAATATCAAAAACGACAACATTATTACCGAAAAACTGGAGCTAATTTTTTTTTTATCGGCTATTATTAATTAATCGAATAGGTAATATAGATACTGTATATTATATATATTTCATCTTGCATTAAACATTAACCACTTAATAATCTACCTATTCTACCTAATACTTACCAAACTCGCGTTCCCTGACATCCGGGTGAAAACAACGATCTCTGAACTCATAAAAAATTTAAAACGCACAACAAATTATTACAATGGTCGGTGATCGACTCGAAAACAAAAAAATTCGGGTGCCCATATTATACGGATGAATCGTCAAAAATAAGTCTTTGTCGGACATCGAGAATTGGTGGAGTGTTTACCACTCCTTAAACCGGAAAAGAAGGCAGATTAAAACGTTTACATCGGGACGAATATAATACGAATATTACTGACGCGACTAAATAACGAAAGCGGAACGACGGTAACAAACCGACAGAGGCGAGTGGACTTGGACTATGGACGAGCTTCACACAATCACACGGACCTGCATCTACAACTACGACGAATGCATAGAAGGGGGCGATGATCGGCGGCCGGCGGATGCAAGTGTTCTTTAACCTCAAAAAAGTTTGCTTATAACCCGTCGTCACGATGTAGAGAAGATCTTCTCATGACAAAATAGTGCCACGTCGTGTACCCATTGAACTATACGATAATATACTATCATATAGTTCAATTCGTGTACCACGACGTGATGGTTCATAATCGACGCCGGTACGCTTGTCAGGGAGGTTGTATATTGTCTTTGTATAACAAACCCAAAACACGGGTACGGACAAAGACTACAGCAGCTGCAAAAACACGACGGGTGCCGAGGGAATATCACGTTCGGACGGTTGGTATCTAGAGAGTGAAGTTAGTAATGTTCGTTGCGACATTCGATTTCGGTGGGAACTGTGAAGGGAAAATGGGAACAGCAGCTGCTGGCCATTTACGAGAATTTCGGGTGCAGCTGCTAGCGCAGCGTACCAATGGTCTGGTGGATGAGAGGGTGGGAGGGGGTTGCCGCCTTGTGTTCGGTATTTTTTTTTCACCATTCACTTACTGCACCGTCTGCACCGTTTGTTGTGAACCTATTTAGTGGACACTTGGTTTTAAAAAAAATTAGGTACCTACTACCTACCTATTCTGATAGTTAACAAAATTAGTTTTTTATTTATTTTTCATATTATGCAATATCCCAGTGCTGTAAAGTATTTGAGTAAAAGTATTAAAATAATTTTTTCCGTAATGCATACTTTTTTTTAAATACTTTTAATATTCTGAGCAGAGCGATTTTTTTTTTTATCTAGTATAAACATTTTTTACTAGAAGGAGTTCTACGATTTCAACATATTATAGTATCTTATCTTATAGCAAATTGGATCAAGATGGTACATTGGTACCTTAGTACCTACTTTAGAGACGTAATTTTTCGATTTTCTTAATAATTTAATGGAATGGGAAAAACCACCGACAAATTACGAAAAATGGCTAAAAACGGGATTTTAATGTCTAACGCTTTGTTTATCGAATAAAAAAAATTTATTGACCAAATTTATGTATTTATGGACCATGACGTAAACATATAAAAAATTATTTAATTATTTTGTCTAGATTTCTGATTTCATCATTGATTAAAGTATATAAGTACCTACAAACTACAGTAATTAATTTGAAATTTTAATACATACATTTATTTTATTGAATTACTATGTTATTTGTTAACTTTAAAAAAATTTAGGTATATAATATTGTATATTATTGTTTTTTAAAAAAGTAACTGATTTTTTACGTAGTTAAATTACTTTTATTTTCTAATTAACTTGTAACTTTTACGAATTAAAAAAAAAATTAAGGTAACTTTAACTTTAACCTAACTTACATTTTCCTATATTAAGTTAACATGCCTTGTTAACTTCGATGCCAGAACTAAAAAAAAAAATTAAAACGACTTTGCACAGTAAATGTTCTCCTCTGTATAGTGTGGAAATATGGTCGTTTAGCTTGAACTAAAACCTGAGTGGTTCTTACCCGCCATAGGCTCAAATTGGGCCTTGGGAGGGGAGACCCTAAGACACCCAAACTTAACTGTAGCCTCCCCAAAAACCTAGGACATACAAGTTTAAAATGCTATATTGCAATGGTCTCCTTGCCTTTAATATATTCAGTCCCCCCCCCAGTCAAAAGTTGAAATTGCGCATATGTTACCCGCGCAATACAGGTTTTGCAATGTTTTATATTTGTTAGACGGAGAAAACACATGCGGATGTAGCGTCCTCTTAATATATTTTATATATTTGTTTAAATCTTGGTATATATAGGTCCTTTCGGAATTTTGATAAATGATGTCAACATTTGAACTATAAATGCATATAAAAAAAAAAAATCGTACGAATCATTTTTTTTCCTTGTTTAAGGTCGAAAACTTAAGGAGCTACATTTTCAAACCTTAGTCTTAAATATAAAAAGAAAACATGTTATGAATATCTTATTCATAGGCGGAAATCCATTCAAATTTCAGAGGGAGCTAACATTAATATCAATGCGGCTTCGATCCAACAAAACTAAAAAAAAAAAAGTGGGGCTTGACAGACTTTGGGGAGGGGGGGACTAAGGCCACTCAAGCCCCCCTGATTACTGCCAATAATCTAATATCTACGAAGCCGGTGATATTCCAGATGTGGTCGACGATTTTCGATGGCGGAATTCGATTACGATTACGATTACGATTATCTTAAACTATCCTAAATCGTGGTAAGAAGTTTATAATTAGTTATTATTTAGTTAAACATTTTATTAGTTATCGAATTAGCATCGAAATGAAGTCAAAACGTACTCAATGGTACCAGGGTCGCAGAGTTGCGGTACTCGTTCTTGGGTTTCGACGACTAGCTTTCATACAACAGCCACCTTGGCATGTGTTCCTGTTACTTATATGCTGTCCTTTAGAGGAATAATAACGTTTAAAACGCATTCACGAAGGAGCGAAATAGTACTGTTGTTTTTTTTTTTTGGTTATTTTTGAAACTAATGCCGTTTTGCATAAAAAAATTGATTAGATTTAATGGTTCAGTAAATATAATAAACATATTATTTATAAAAACCTCCGGGACTCGATAGTTGGAATTTATTTAGGCGCCTCAGATTTGTCCATTACTTTTTTCATTATATACCTAAAAAAAATAGATGGTTTAGAGAGGAAAAAAAGCTTGTAAATTATAATTTATAAATAAAGTATTTATTATTCATTATTTATTGCTATAATACCTAATATTACCTAATACCTATATATAGTTATTATACCAGGTACATGATATTATAAACATTGTTTTTTTTTCGTACAGGGTCCTCTGGATCTCAAAATGTCTTAATCCGGGCTTGGTGGAAAATAGTGTTAATATTTCGTAAATAATAGAAGTTTGATAACAGCAATCGTATATTAACATAAAATTGTCCACTCGATTAAAGATAGCCGTGATTGTACATATAGAAGCGTCACTACTGCGCATGTTCGCTGTGCTTCGGTGCTTGGTACAATCGGTCTATTTTCAACACGTGTAACTACTACAGTGGCGGATACGGGAGAAGTGGTGCGAAGGGGCATTCACCCCCTCTTGGGTGACGTCTGGATCCGCTACTGAACTACTACCATGTTCCGTATTGACTATTAGTATAACTAGTATAAAGTTAGTGGTTGAAACGAATATGACTAATAAACGAAATTTTATTTAAACTTAGGACCTTTATTTTAACTTTATACCTTATCAGTAATACGAAGCAAATGCAATTATTAACATAACAATAATAATAATTTATACTACATTGCCTAATAATTAGTTAGTCCGTTTTACACGTCTAAATATTTTATTAAACTGTATTATTTAGGTATCAATCATTTTTTTTTAAATTAATATATTATTATATTACGTGTCAAAAAATATGCAACCCATAAGTTTGAAGACCAGTGTTGACATAATTTATTATAACATCACTATACCATAGTAAGTTCATGTTACTTGACACATAGACAGGGGCGGATAGGCCCACCGGGATACCGGGACTTTCCCGGTGCGCCCTCGTATTATGGGCGCCCCCTTCTAATATGCAGTGGAGTAAATTTTTTCAAGATTGAATCCATAGGGCTTTTAACATTTAGGACCTTATATTTATTTTAACTTAGCGTCTTAGTACTATGTAAAAAAATGATATTAATTTAGTTTGGTGGTTTACCCCGTAGATAAATTGTTATTAGAAACATTATTATTATTGTTATTATAATGTTTATTCATCGTTGCAACGAGTACAAGAGTTTATAGAACAAAAATAATATTATACACTCGCGACGGTCGATGATAACGTCACAATTAT
>WHPZ01589867.1:0-16347 GCA_016617965.1 Macrosiphum rosae
TAGAAAATGCTAATATGAACATTCAGTGAAATTTTCATGTATCTACAGTTATTCGTTTTTGAATTACAACAAAATAAGGAAATCGCTACACGAGAAATCGAGTAAAAATGTTGTAAAAATTTGAATTTCAAACGCTCATAAAAATTTAATTTGACTTTCTTATAGACATTTTTTTTTTGATAAAGGTAGATAATCTTGTAAGGAATCTTGTATTACATTTTCAAATCTTAGATTTAAAAAGAAAAATTTTTACGAATTCGAGATATTCTCGTACATACAATAAAGGTGCAGTGTTTCTCTACTATATTATGCATGTTATATTCATCTTTAAGCACTCTCTCAATTAAAATAAACTGCATCAAAATACGTTGTATAGTTTTAAAGATCTAAGCATACAGAGAGAAAAAGGGACTTAGTTTTATAATATGTTAAGATACCTATATATTTTTAATATTAGGATATTAGGCTTCATCATATTAATATCAAAAAAGTAGCATATCAGTCAATTACTAGTAAATAATTTAAAACGGTGTTTTTATTTGAACTAGGAAAACTCGTGTAAAATAATATTTTATTTTATTACAAAATATATTAAATGTATTGATATGGTAAAACAGAGACATTACATTGCAATTATGTTACGATTACATTATAAAAAACTAGTCCTAGAGAGAAATTTGTGACTGGTTTCACTTCAAAATATTTTAACTTATTATCAAAATTTTACCTAAGAGCTTATTAATAATCATGACATTTCGTGGTACACCTATGGATGCCTCACCGCACACCAATATGACGTAGAAACCCTGGCCAATAAAATATGTAAAAATAAGTAACAACTAATTATTTTAAAGTGTTTATCTTATTTAATTTATCATGAATATTGTTGGTGTCGTTGAATAACCTTAAACGGATTGGAAATCGTTCAACTGTTTATAAAAGTTTTTTTGCTTAATTTTCTTTTCTTCCACCTACAATATTATTTTTTTGTTTCAGGAATAGAGCAATATTAGCACCTTGTAAGTTGTACTTGTTTCTGAGGTACCTTGCTACAGGTTCACTTTTGTTAACTATTTCTGACTTTACTGAGATCTGTGAATCATCGGCCTGTCAATACATTCTCCAAACATGTAGAGCCATAGCAAAGCAAAGACCACAATTTGTGTCGTTTCCAAAGAATGATGTTGATACAAGAAGGGTAGTCACTGGATTTTACGGCCGATGTAGATTTCCCTGAGTAATAAGAGCCAAGAAGTATAGGCTGCACACATGTAAAACTTCAATCACCGGGTAGGCATTAAATATAATACTATAGCAATGAGATTTGTTGCGTTTTAACCATGGTTAATCATAATTTTTTTTAGGTGGAGATAGTGAAGAAAACTTTAGAAATAGGAAAGGTTATTTTTCCATCAATGTCCAATGCATTTGTAATCCGTGGCTTCAAATTACAAACATAGTGTCACGATGTCCAGGGGTATGCCGTGATCAAACCATTTTTGACAATTCTGTAATCAAACGTAAATATGAAACGGAAGTCATAAAAGGATATCTCTTAGGTGACGGTGGTTATGAATTGAAACTTTATCTTATGACTCCTCTGCTGGCCGCTCCCACGCGAAGCGAGCAGTTGTATAATGATAGCCACACCAGGACTAAAAATATTATTAAAAGGTACATATTGTTTGGTTGGAAAGGATGGGGTAGTTTTAGATGTGTCCATTCCAAATACTGTATTTTAATTTTTAGATTACCACAGTTCATCATTAACTCAGTGCCCTGAATTTTATTCGCTAAATTTTTATAGAATAAATGTTAAATAATACCATGCCAATCATAACCAATGCTCTCTATATTATTGATAATTTGTTTGTTGCTGGTTTGTGTTAAACTATAAACATAATATGCATTAATTTAAATTAATTTAAATCTTTAAGTATACAAAATCTTATAAATTAGTAAAATATGCAAAATACATTTTTGTACTTCGATTGTAAGCATCATGAAATTAATTTGTGTCGAATTAGATTTCGAATATATACAGCTTCCCAAGAAATATACAAATACATGAAGTTTTGAATTTAATAGTTTCATTAGATCATTATCTATTAACTAATATATTGTTTATTTTCATACATTTATTCAAAAATAACATAACCAGATTTTTTGTTATATTTAAGAAAATAAGGTTTTTAATTATAATGTGATAGATGTTTTGGAGTTCTAAAACAAAGGTTTCCTGCGCTCAGCAAAGGAATAACAGTTAACTTGCAAGACACACAATCATGAATAGTGGCATGCGCTATAATTATCCATAATATCTGTATTGATATCCATGATGAGCTTCCAAATGATTTATGTGAAGACATCAATGATGCAAATGTCAGAGAAGATAACCTTTTCAATTTGGTAGGAAACACAAGAGGTAGGCAAGAGAGAGATTGCCTGATCAGGGACCACTTTAGCAATTTATAGTGAAATAAGACTAATTGTGTACAACTTTTATATTTTACAACATTTTTATCAAATAATAAAACACAATTTTCTTTATAAACTTAAAACTATTAAATAAATTAAATTATGCAAAATTTTAAAACTCAACAAGTAATTATCAACAATTTATAAAATTATGTAGCAACTAATATATTTCATTACTGGTCGAAGATTTAAATTAGTGATTACGTCCCTTATAGTATCATAATATACATGGAAAATATACAAAAAATAAAATTAAGTGAAAAAATTCTATCTTGTCTTTAATTGCCACATAATAACATCATGTAACATGAACATTATCACAATATTTCATCATCGTCATTGTCATCATCTTCAGTTAAATCAATACCTGCAAAATATTGTGTATGTATATATATATACTCAATCTTAACAATAGGTACTAAAGAAAAAATAATATTTTTCACAACCTATTTTAAATTTAAACATAATTATGTACACTATAATTATTATACAATTGATATATTCTGAAAAATATGCGTTTGAATAATACTACTCTAGTATTTGTTCATATAACAAAAAAATGCATTTTCTATACTTGTCTTATATAAGAGTAACCTCACGGAAATATGTTATTGAAATTGGCAATGCTAACGCACACTGAACTTCACTTTATTATTACTATCACCTAACTAATAGTATGCTATTTTCCGAACATGGACAATTGTCGGAAACTAACGTTAATGAAAAGCTATTTAATTGAGGGTATGGCTGTGATCCAGGCATGTCAATCTCAAAGTATTTACTGGGCTATTGAATTACTGTTTATAACATTCTGGGCCTGATCGAACAGGAAAAATATTGATCGCTTATATTATAATATCCAGTGCCTTGATCGTGGAGCGAGCTAAGTAAAAAAAAAATAATAACTACACAATGGTATGTGTATAGTATATCAAAGCAGGAGTTACCTATTTAAACTGTGTAAAATACAGGTAAATTTGTAATACCACAAAACTAATTTTGTAATGCACCAATTAACTCCTAGTAAACTCCAAAACATCAGAAATATTGTGCAGAACGTGCTTTTGTAAAAATCATCAAAATCGTAAGTTTAAAAATTAAGTTATCAATGAAAAAGTGCAAACTTTTTAATGGAAACTTATATTAAATTCAGAATCACAGTAGCTGTCGTTGTAGTCGTTGTTGCATCAGTGTTGCCAATGTCACCAACAATATTACCGTTCTTATAGATTATTGTATAAATACCACGGACTAAGACATTAAATATGGAAAATACTCAATATTTAATAACCATACAAATTAGTGATATTATAACAAAAACCCTTCGTAAACTACGAGTAAAAATGGCTAAGTAAAAAAAACATAAGAACTTTAAGCTCTTTAATTTAAGTAAACTTATTTTGTTTCTATAATCTATTTACTTGGCGAGGAATTATTTAGAATAATATATAAATATTAATAATAATAATAAGTTATATTTTAATAGTCCATCGCCATTTAATTATTTTGTTCATCACACTTTATTTCTTTTAAGAAATAATTCTTAGCCAAGTAATTAAATTATTGAAACAAGATAAGTTTACTTAAATTCAATATACTTAGCATTTATTCATGATATTACATCTTTATAGAGCTTAAAGATCTTATATTTTTTTTATTTAGCCATTTTCACACATAGTTTACGAAGGGTTTTGGTTGTGATATAATTATACTGAATATTATCATACGCATTTTATATATTATTAGTATTTTATAATATTTTAATTACAATTGTTACTCGTCGAAGAATGGTTTGCAAAAACAGGGAATCCATATCTCAGAAAATAATCTCTCAAATAGCCATCATTAATTGATCCGTAACTAGATATTCTTGGCAACTGTATTTGAGGAGGCCTTTGTTCAACAGCATTTGGTGGTTCTTCATCATCAGATATACACTAAAAATAGTTGAACAATTAGTATGAAAATATATTATTTGGTGGTTAACAGACTGGTACGTAATTCAAGCAATGAATACTTAAATTCAGCTACCCATGTTGTTTTCGTATCCAAAAGCTCTGTTATCTGAATATCTATCAGCGCTGTAGCGATTGAACATGTAATTATGTAGACATGTATAAGAACATATTTTCGTACATACTATATATATATTATATTAAATTCCCAGTATCCGAACTAGGTGAGGTCCAAATAAGTTCAGATAATTGTTACTGTTACTTGAATCGCTGTGAAAAGTAGCAGCTACCGTTACTTTTTAACAAAACTAACCTATATTCTATCTCGCAATGACTGTATACAGCAATAATAATTTGCGAAGTGTATGTATGTTTCTCAGTGTGCAGAAAGTGCACATTTACATTTTTTTTAATAATATAGAAAACAAACAATTTAAAATTAATTAGCTCAATTCTCAAAAATGCATCAAATTGGGGAATGTAGAATAAAATATCTAATAAATGTTATCTTACAGGTAATCTGGGTAATTGAATTATTTTGCATTTTAACCAATATTTTATTACTTATTATTTAAGTATAATGAATTTTAAAATGTTTGTGTTTATTTATAAAATTGTTTTTTATGTAGTTTATAAGTAATCTAAGCTAAAATAATTTAACCTAACTAGCAGACACTAAATGTACATTTTTATAATACTAATTACTGTGTGTAGTATCTGATATGCACAGTAGTCGTTGATTTATATTATGACTCATATCACTACTGTATATTAAATGATCATACTTTTTATTATATTTTATAATATATCCGATCTTATTATTATATACCTTTAGCTTCTATAATATATCTGTGTACTTCAACCACAGCATACACCAGAAATCGGCTGAAAATATTTTAAGTGTATTACCTGTATATTGCTTTCATCGTTAGAATCACTGCTGTCATCTGAATCCTTTATAACTATTGGTTCATCCATGACACCGTTAAAATATTCTTTGCGATACTTCTCTATTATGAGACGGTACTTGCTCTTCTTTGGAACTACTTAAACTTCCACAACAATTTCCACGATTACGTAATTTTAATTTTTTTTATTCTCCTCTACTACATCCATATCTGAAATTTAACATTCAATGGTTTAAATTGTTTCATATACCCACAGATTATATTTTTAAATTACAACAAATAACTAACATCGGTACTCTTGGTTTTAATATATAATTTTGTCCAAATTTGAACTTAAAATATCTGTAAAAATTAATGTGCTTATTTTTTAGATCGTTTGGCTACAGTATGAACTATTTATGAGAATACTTGTTTTAAATTTTCAATCTCAAGTTAAAAAAATTTAACATTTTATAATTTTTTAACTCCAAGTTTTTTTAAATTTTAGAGATTTATTAAATTTTGTCAATATCAGAGGTTTAAATATGTCTTATAACAATAATTGTGCTTATGGATCTTTAATATTTCTCAACTGCTATTATAATTACTTATGAGGAACCTTGTATTCAATTTTCAAACTTTTTGATCCAACGTATAAAATTTTATTGACAATTATAAAAGAAAACCATCTAAAATTAATTCAAAAACATTTTGAAATCGCTATCATGTATAGAAAATAACAAAATAAACATATTATAATGAAAATTTCAAGTACCTACGGTTCTTAGTTTTTGAATAACAACAAAATAAGGATAGATATCAATAGAAATTTTTTTAGGAATTTCTAACTAGAAATAATTTGCCAATTTTCATGATTTTGATGAAAATTGTCAAAATTCTAACTTCAGACGTTCATAAAAAATGACAGGATTTATGATCAACTTTTTTTTAATTTCCAACTAACATCAATTATTGAGGAACATTGTATTATATTTTGACAAGCCGATAAATCAGTAAAAATAGGGTACACAGAAAAGTTATTGCGCATGCGCAAAAGATTAGAGTTAAGAACTTGTAAGTCATAGGAATTTATGATATAATAGTTTAACTGCAAACAGAATTCGAACATATAAGTAACTGTTATTAGTTTTTGCAGATACAGTATATATGAAAACAATTTAAAGCAACCATGTAAATTTTTAAATTAATGATTAAACAGGAAATAATTAAGAACTCACAGCTTCATTTCTGGTTGTCCTATTTACTGTAGGTAAGCCATGAATATCATTCCAGTTTTTCCTTAATTACTAGGTGGATTTTGTTATACTGTTTAATAGTCTGTAAAAAGATAAAATGATTAATTCTGTGTAATAACTAATAGGTAGGTTAGAACCTATATTTGTGTATTACTTCCTTAAAATTCAATAGGTAAGTATCTAAAGTTTATTATTTTCTATAATCAAATAGATTTAAAAGATTATGTTATAAAACTTACCGTGTCATAAATATATGATAGATCTTGGAAATGGCCAAATTAGTTTTTGTCATTAAAAATAAATTTACAATTAAATTTCTTAGGATATTGAATAGGTATGTCAAAAAACCAATCTTTATATTTTGATCTGTAAAAAAACAGCATAAATTAAACACGCGGATTGTATAATAGTATAATAGCAGGTACCTACTACTTTCACATTAAATTTAATCACTTTTCAAAATTTGCTCAACATTTTTCAATGTGATGGTTTCCTCACATTTCACAGCAGTCATGCAGTCATATTGGAAGATGAACATCTAACGGTTCTTCTCTTGATACGTGGTATTTCAGATCAAATTCTGGAAAAATTAATAAATATTATTTTGAATAAAGTATAGACGTACTTAATCAGTTCTTCCCCGGACTGCGAGAAATACTATGACACAGTATATATGCAAATAAATTTAGCAACCATGTCAATTTTGAAATTAATGATTAAACAGGAAAGTCGAGAGGAAAGTACACAATATGTTAATGTTACATAAAAGTCCGGAATTGTACATTTTGCAATTTGTACAGTGATTTTTGTACACATTGCGAATTGTACTATGTTGCTGTACAAAGTAACTAGATTGTACTAGTTGCATTATACAATTCGCGATGTGTACAATAATCACTGTAAAAAATTGCGAAATGTATAATCATTGAACAAATCACAAAATTTAAAAACTAATTATATTAATTACAATATAATAACTGGTATCTTTTAAAAAGTCTTTACATATTAGTATACTACAGTCATTGAACTAATCACGAATTTAAAAACATTTTATAACTGTTTACATTATGATGAAATATATGATGTTCTTGAAAAGTCACATAAAGAAACAGGTCATGGCGGACTTCATAAAATGATTTATCA
This sequence comes from Macrosiphum rosae, assembly GCA_016617965.1. Taxonomy (NCBI): domain Eukaryota; kingdom Metazoa; phylum Arthropoda; class Insecta; order Hemiptera; family Aphididae; genus Macrosiphum; species Macrosiphum rosae. The sequence continues at coordinate 7,720 of WHPZ01589867.1, forward strand.
TTTAAAAAATGGTTACGTTAATATATCACATCCTGTTATTCAATTATATTTAAACAATTGTGTAGTGTTTAAAAAAAAAAAGAAGTACCTAGTTGTTAAACCTATGATATTTAATAAAGTCAATGCAGGTGGACAGGTAGATTTAATCGATATGCAGTCATGCCATGATGGTAAATGTATATGAAATTACCAGGACCATTTACCAAAACGTTGCATGCTCTTAAAACAAAAACTGCAGCTGAAGTAACATATCATTTAATTGATATATTTTCCTTTGGAGCACCTTCAATTCTTCAGTCAGACAACGGTCATGAGTTTGTTAATAGTATAATTGATGAATTAAAAAATATATAGCCACAACTTCAGATTGTACATGGGAAACCTCGCCACTCTTAGAGTTAAGGAAGTGTTAAAAAGGCAAACACAGATGTGCAAGATATGTCGGACAATAAATCTAATAAATGGAGAAAAGGTATCCGATTTTGCCAGTTTCAAAAAAATAGTAGCTATCATTCTGGTATTAAACAATCACCATTTTAAGTATTATTCAACATAAAAGCACAACTTGGCTTCACTTGTAGTGCCCTGCCTGATAATATACTCAAAACATTAAATTCTGAAAATGATTTATAGCAAGCTATTTCTTCATTAGAGCTAATTAATTATGAATTAACCGAAACCGAATTAAGTGAAGATAAAACTTTAGGGCAGGTCTCAACTGCAAGTGAAGACAATATTTTAAAGCACGCCTCAACTGCAAGTGAATGGGTCTTAGAAGAAATTACAATTGTGCAAGGTAAAATAAATAAAAATAAAAAGCTAGCTGTAATTTCATTACATCACCAAGCAAAACGAATGAAAACTGATAGTATCCAGTCGTTTCAATCGGTACAAATCAAGAAATATCATAGCTAATACATTATTTTATATTTATAAATAATAATCATATTGATATTAGTAGGTAAGCGATCTACTTTCATTTTATTAGGTAGTCTAATGGAAGTAAGGAAGGACTTGCATAAAATCGGTAGTAAAAATGGCATTATTGCACAACTATTTAGTAGTAACTAATGTTCATCTTGTGATGGGGTAAATATGTTAAATATAAATAATATACCTACCTACTGATAAAATTTCTCTAAGAGCGGCAAATAAAAAAGAATCAATATTTCATGGGCAAGGTTTTTTAAAATATTTATGTACACATAAGTGCTATAATAATTAATGTATATGTAAAAAAAAAAAATGTAATATGCAACTCACGCTGTCATAACTCACTTGATTGTAAGAATAAATAATAATGATAATGTATATGTAATTATATTTGATTTTAGTAATATGTAGGTGGTTTTGTAATAATATTTTTTTTATATGAAAAATTGTAATTTCTATAACAGGTATGTTTTTAAATTTTGTGATTTGTCCGATGATTGTAGTATACTACTTTGTAAAGACCAGGTATATCTATTTTTATGTGATATACTATACTGCGGCCCACGAGAGAGTACCAGTCGTCCGACGAAAACTCATCTGATTCCGCGCATTCCCCAATACTCGGCCGATAGCTGACAGCTGTACGGTATAATATAGCGGTCGTGGAAATAGCGGGGGACATGAGGCCTCGGAACGGTCTCCACCGTCAATCTGGAAGCGCAAAACGAGGATACTCCCTCGTGGGCCGCAGTATAACATGTAATACTTTAAAACAGACTCACCAGTAATGGTCATTGTAATTTATAAAATGTTTTTACATTTTAAGATTCGTACAGTGATTGCTGTACACATCACGAATTGTAAAATGTCACTTGTACAACCTAGTTACTTTGTACAGCGACATTGTACAATTCCGGACTTTGTGTGTAACATCGATACACCGTATTATTGTTATACGGCAATTCTTCTGTACTGAAAAACAAACTAAACTCACCGGCAAAGTCGTCGGTAACTTCAACGTCACAGATGGAATGGAAGGCCTTCTACTGCTGAAAGCCGAATGGCGTCCTTCCCCGTGATCGATGGGTCGGGAACGGAATTTTCCAGCTCGTGTTTTCGGACGTTCAACTCTTGCGTTCGAGGGAGGAAAATGATCAAAAGAACACAAGTGAAATCGAAATCGCACTATATTGATGCACTTCTCGCGCGGCTCCTTACGATTAGCTGCGGCAACGTGTTGAACTGCGCGCTACCAACACTCGCGCAGGTCGATTCCGTTGGTCGATACTCGATACAACCGTGTCGGGTGCGACAACCGTTACGACAAATTTATCGAATTGTGACGACTGTCGAATAACAAGAACATTCCAAAACAACCGGGCGACTTCGTAAACGAACAAGATTACCGTCGGACTGGCGTTGGTCCGCGCTCGCGAATTGCTGCGTCACCGAGAACTCGAAGCGTAAACAATTATATTATGGCTAATATGATCGTTTTACCGGACATCATAATTAAATATTATAAATAACATATCACAATATTATATTATATATAACATCATAAATAATATATCACGGCGCGCGGAGTGTTATCATATTCTTATCACGAATCTTTACCACAGGTCGTTGTCGGGGGCAAGGTTTATAGATAATATAGTTAATATAGATAATATTATCTATAAGCCCCGGAAGTCGGGATGCAGTACGTATTTTAATTTTTGTACGAATAATTATTTACATAATTGCGTCGAATTAATACGAACTCGTCGAATTTGTTATCTAATAAATTACGCGTTTCCGTTATTTGATAAAACACGGAAATTGCGATTGTGTTTGTTATAATTTCTTTTTGTCATTCGTCTCTACCTACTTGATTGTATATATGAAACGGATAGCTGCTACCCAATCGTTAGTACCTACCTACTTATATTATTACGAGTTTATTAGCTACTTGCGATTTCTAACACCTAACGAACATCATCGAAATTACGAACAAGAGACGAGTGTAAAAAAGTCAAGATCAAAGGAGAAGAAATGACAAACAATTTTCATGGTAGACTGTATGATACAAAACCATGTCGCGACTGGAAAATTTCAAACTGTAGATGGAAAAAATGACCTCAACAATCTTCAGAATTCTGGTGTAAAGGAAAAAAAATATTAAATCCTGGAAAGAGGTAATAAGATAAATACATTTTAAAACATTACATTGATAAAATATTAAAGTTAACACACTGGACTTTCCTTTTATCTTTATTTGGTGATTTGTATGTGAATGAAGAGTTATAGCACTGGTTTTTTAATATAGATACTATAATACTATACTACAGTAAGTTCCCGTTACAACGAATACCAATACAAAGAGAAATCCCGTTATAAAAGTCATGGAAGTCCCCTGCTAAAAAGCTATTAAAATGTTCGAAAGCCATTACAACGAAATTTCTGTTATTACGAAAAAAAAAATTCAGTCCCTTGCAGTTTGTTGTAACGGTATTATACTGTAAATCCAATTGTTATTGGCTTAAGTTTATTGCATTTGCAAGTGTTAAAAATTCTACGGCACTAATTTAAATTAGAAAAATAATTTTCTTTAATTCGGTACCAATCTGTCAACTCATATCTACACGTATCTACAAAATACTGAATGTACTACTTCATAAAGTATTATGAATACCTACAGTCTAATTTATTTTTATTTTCATTAAGAATGTTTTTGTTAATGTTTATATGTATAATATAATAATATAAATATATGTATATTTGATTATAATATTATATATATTTGGTTATAATAAATTTACAAAACATACCTTGTGAGTGATCTTCATTTTAAAAAAGAATGTCATAGTTAGTACTAAGTTATTGAAACATAATTTAATTCATACATTGACAATTCCTAAGTTATCCTCACCAGTTTGTGAGTAATTAATATTGTGAAAACAATTATATATTAATACTTACCTATTATATTCTTATATGTGTAATAATTGTTGTGTATATTATATTATTATTGACTATTATGTTGCTTCTATTAAACTGAATGACGGAGGAAGGTACCTACCAATCAGGCCATTTTTTAAGGATGTTTTTTTGTGTCCAAATGGACAAAGTAAAGTACAATGGACCCCGTTGAGTAAGATTTTACTGAGGATTTTACTAACTTTGTGTCCACTAGAATAAATATTAAATTGTAATAACTATAATATATTAATTAAACTATTATTTCTTAGATTTTTCTTCTCTTTTATAAAAAAATATATATTTATTTATCATTCTAATCAATAATAAAAGTAAAATATATTTATTACCTAGTTTAGTTTAGTATAGTATATAAATATTATTCGGTGGCGCCGCGTGTGGCCGTTTTAATTCCGTGTAGAAATATGTATTTCTAACATGGGCAGTGTCAGTCTAGATAATAATTGGGGCCCTTTTCTCAATGTGCCCCTTTACAAAAAAAAAAAAACCTAGGTAATTTTTCTTTTCTGTGTATGCAATTAATATCTTACTATAACTAAAGTCTAATCTCATATACAAGGTATTCATTTTATTATTAGATAGAATTTTATTGTGTTAAATTTAATTAAGTTAATATAAACAAAATAATGTATGGTTACAGCCTTTATAAAATATAATTGTAAATACAGTTTGACAATATTGTTTTGGTAAAAAATATATACCTACTATTTGATGATTAAATAGATACAAAATTAAAATAAATATAGGTAACAGGCACCTAGTACAGATAAGCTGGTTGATTGGAAAGTTATGAGCTTTAATTCAATATGTAATGCAGATATTCTAATGTAGTTATTCTTAATATATTATATAACCAATAGCCTCCCTTTTACCATGGTCTAAAAAAAATTATTACATTTTTTTTTTTTGTTTTTAAAAATTCAAAAATATCTATTTTATAAAGTTAGGTATCTTTTTTCTATAACAATACGGAGAAATAAAACTTTTAAAATCAATTGAATTTTGAATGAATATAAGCAATTTATATTTTCAAAAATACTGTATAATATATTGTCATTTGTGCTATCCAATAGGTAATAAGAACACACTATACTCGTTGCCTATGTACCTATGTTCTACTTTGTATTTGTTTATATAATATTCTTAAATATATCCACAAGTAAATTTTATTAGACCATTATTTTTGTAATGAAATTAGCGTGTCACTGGGATTTATTTCAATAAATTAAAAAATGTGTTTCAAAAATCATGTTACCAAGGGTCTATAAAATTGACTTGTGTATAACAGTTCACAATGGTGGATATATTATCAAATTGAACAATATTATAAATAAAAAAATGATAATAATACATACAATTTCAAAGAATACCTATTTTTCTTTATTACCTATTCAATTAGCATTAGTAATTTAAGTGTGGGAACTATACAATTTTACAACAGTATACAATTACAATATTATGCTGTATTTTTGAAATTATAAGTAGCTTTAATTTATTCAAAATTTAATTGATTATAAAATTGTTTTTCTCCATATTATAAATTAATATTATTTTAGTATTTTTTTTTATATAGACTACGGTAAAAGGGAGGCAATATAAAGGAAATCATCTTATTAACATGTAAATACATAATTGTCACATATAAAATTAAAAAATGTATGATAATCGCGAGTAAAGTTAAATTTTGTTTTTCTTTCCCATTAGTTAGGCCCCCTAATAAAGATATCCAAGTGCCCACAGTGATTACCGGGTAGCCGGGTGGGCTAGACCGATGACACTGATCATGGTTATATGACTTTGGGGAGTAAATAGAGAGGTCTCTGAGTTAAGAAAAAAAGGGTATTTCTTCTAGTGAAACTTATTTTTACTGGTGGATGAGTGGACACGCAGTGATTATTCACTAAAAAATGGCCCGATACCTATATGTACCTACCTAATTATTTCTTTTCTAAATGTTTAGTTTTAGAATTGTGTAAATAATTATCATGAATTTAGTGACCACTTACTGACAGTTTAGTACTTTCCTTATGTTTAACCATAATTAATGTAGTAAAATTAATAAATTAACTATTTAACTAATAAGTTTTTATAAATTTATAGGTGGCAATGATAAATTAGAAAAGGAAGCTACAGACACTGCAAAATTATTTGACAGTGTTAATAATAGTTCCACAATTATTCAGCCTGGGAAGGAATTGCGTAATGCTGTGACATCCACATCAATCCTTTGGGAATTCTGGAAGGCAGCTCTATTGGTTTTAGAGAGTATGAGTTTTTGAGAATACTTATGTAATATATAATACATTATATATAATACATTTTTTATTTAATAATAGTTATATATTATTGTGTGATAACTTGATATATACCTAAATTATTACTTACCTACCTATATTCCATATTTATGCCTCTTCATTCGACACCTCAACAATAAACTGTTTAGTGTCAAACATTGTTTTTGAGATTGCCTCTAATTTGTTAGTTAAAAATAAAGTACGAATTTTAAAGCAATAAAAACCTAAAAAAACAAAAAACCTGTCTAAATCTTCCAAAAAAGCAATAATAATAGATTTTTAAAAAAATATTTATCACAAAAAAAGAGAAACTTTAACACCACATACTTTGCAAAAACGTACAGCATTGTCACAAGAAAAAATGTCTTCACCAAATTATTTTACAAAATTGCGAAGACGAGCACTACAATTAATAATTTTTGGCATTTTGTAAGTGATAATCGGTAAGAAATAAGAATAACAAACCAGTGGCGTCCGCAGGGGAAGGGCTAAAGCCATTACCTGTATTATTATTACTTTTTCAAAATAAATATTAATCAAGTTAAACTGTCGACTATAGTAAGCAAGACGTAAATTTCAAATATGTCTTACCAGAATGAATTCATTTTTGAAAAAACATTGTATTTGTAACATGCCAATTTTCATAAGTAAAAGTATGAACTATTTGTATGAAAGACCTTGTATTAGATTGTCTAGACTTAGCTATACACATTTAATATTTTATAAGTTTTGAACTACAAATTAACTGTGGTTTTGACGAAATTTGAACTTTAAATGCTTATTAAAAAAATAAGTATGATGCCTATGTATCGTTAATATTTTAGCTATAATAAAAAAACTTATGTATTACATTTTTAAGCTTTTTGACCGGATAAATAGTTTTTTATTGACATTTATAGAAAAAAAAAATTTAATTTTTCAAATACAATCCAAGTGAAGACGGTATAACCAAACATTTAAATAAATTTTCATTTTTTTTTCTCAAATTATTTTTAAAAGCACTGAGCATTTTTAATTTCAACCTCCTAATAGTACCAACTACATCCAATTTGCTTCCAAAAACATACACTGGGCATCGAAGCTCATGATCAGAGCATTTTGTCCACCAGAAAAGTTGAAAAGTTACAAACATTTTAAAATACCTCAAATAAACGTCTGAAATTATTAGACGGGACAAAATGAAAAGAAAATTGTAACTAATTTTCAAGCCCCCCCCCCCCATTGAAAAATCCTGCGGACGCCACTGTAACAAACTATACGGTTTTACAACGAAAACTAAACTGTAATTCTAAGTAGGTAGATAATTTCCAGAGCAAGAGCATTTTTTGTGTTTACTGTCATTTCAAGATAAAATAATCTACTGCTATATATATGTATCTAAATTACATCGATAAATATATCCATAAATCAAACATAACGAGATACAATCGATTACAGCCATTACCTTGGAAAACGCATTATTTAATGTAAAAATAAAAATTGACATTTCAAACACGATTATCTATTTAGAACACATTTTGAACACATGTACCCAAAAAAGCATAAATATACAAAAAACGCAAAAAAAAATCAAAATAAAATTTCGTGCATAGTAGTACAGTACTTATATAGTACCTAGTAGGTATAAATCGAATTTGTAGCTGATATAGCTTCGTTTTAGAGCAATAGAAAAAAAAAAAAGGGCAAATGCCTTCAAAATCCGTACTCCAGTCATAGGCGTGCGCACGGGGCGAGCCGGTCAAGCCCAGGCTCGACCTGAAACTTTTTAGGGGCATTGTAAAATGTGCTTATATATTTTAATATTTTATTATAATGCTTATATTATAATAATATTATGTTCGTGAAGATCATGAAAATGTTGTTTAAGTACGAAAAAATCAAAAATATTTGTGCGTACACCAACCTAACTTAACCACTATATACATGTTTTTATAAATCTAAAATAAAACATTATACCTTTATACAAACACAATAACTATAGTAAGTACTATAGACGTCAAAAGTGGGCATTAACTAGTTAATTATTTTTGTTTTTAACTTATTAACTTATTAAGTTAAAATGTTTATTGTTGTAACTTAACTTTTTATAGTTAATTATCATTGTCATGCAGTTAAGTTAATTTAATTTTTGAGTCATGCGTAATCAACTAGGCAATTGGTCGACTTTTTTACGATTTTAATAATTTATTTTCGAATTATATATTATAAAAATTCAATTTTTTACACAGTGTTAAATATCTTGGTAAATGTTTTTGTATAACGAAATACTATGGTAGTATATGACTTAAAAATATTGTACCTTCAAAAAAATTAACTTTTTAGATTCTGAGTGAAACGATGAATGTATTGATTTTACAATGATGTGTGTTTTTTTTTTAATTTTTAATTTTTTTATTTTTGTGTCTGTGTACACGATAAGTAG
>WHPZ01589869.1:4423-18671 GCA_016617965.1 Macrosiphum rosae
CATGGGGGGGGGGGGTTCTCATAGTTTTGTTTTTTATTATAGGTATTTGAAAAATTCTGTTTGATGTGGTCTGGTATTAATTTTTTTGTGTTGTTCCTAGTTAGTCTTGCGGCGAAGTATAGTGCAATTTGTATTCTTCGGATCCAGTAGGAGCTTCACTAGCTATCAGTGACGTATATAGGGAGGAGGCTCCAGTGGAGCCAGAGCCCATAGTGAAATTATAGGTTCAATTCAAACATTGTATGAGTATTGCTAATGTACCCTATATATTATATTACATTACCATACCCCGTGGGCCGTGGCCAATACCAACGTAGAAATCGTATAATGGTCATACCTAAGGGCTAAGGTTTTTGATATTCATAGTCTATATTATGAATTATGAAAATTGGAATTTAAATTGTTTGTACTTGCTGATAAGTGGTAACCATCAATGCACTTAGGAGTTATGTTTGCGTACGTCAATGGTGCATTATATTTTTTAGAAATTGATTTCCTTTCACTATTGTATTTACACTGTTTACAGGAATCTTTCAACACTTGAACACTAGGTTGATTTAAACGTTTTTGAGGAATCTACAAGGAAATGTTAGATTATCAGGACTTGCTTTTTGGTGATTTGTCGTAATACAGTATTAATTATAGATGAACTTGTCAAAAAATATGCATAAAAATTGAATTTTACATAATATTATTATGATATAGTAATATACATATTTATAAAATAAAATTGCGCTGTCTCTATTTCTATTGTTTTTGTTATAATTATAACCACTTGGCTCCCTAAAAAAATTCTAGTTAAAGCTATATTACTTATTAGTACTATGCTTTACCAGTGGTAAATTGGCCTATAGTGAAAATAATTTCTATATCCGCCACTGCTAGCTATATTGTAGATGCTTTCGACTGAAAAATTATTTGTTTTGTCATTGTCATAATGTTGTACTATTTAAAATAACGTATACTGTCGAGCTGGCATAGTCACTGACTAAAAGCTTTTCCAATAATAAAAAAAAGTAAAAATGTTTATAAAAATAGTATGCTATTGACAGTCTTTCAAAGTATACATGCTGCCATTACAAAATTTGATTTCTTTAGACATGTAAATTTAAAAATATAAAAACGTTTTTTCAAAAAATTAACGAGATTATGAATACACACGGTGTCACGATAAGAATACTGAATAATCATTCTGTATAATATGCATTAATCCAAATATAAAGTTTTTCATACATTTGTTATGTCACATGTATTGTTGAATAATAATAATAATAATAATATTATTTAGTATTAAATACAATACTGATATTGTATTATTGTAAATTTGTATGAATAGGTAAATCAAATCCTGAATTTTAATTTTACTTTAAATAGTGGTAGAAAAATACATTTGAAAAAGAACAAATATTGCGCATTACCTACTCAAATACATATATTTTAGCTTTTATAATTATAATTTTAAAAATCAGACCATGATCCTACCTGCAAAATGTTCTCTTCTTTTAAATAAAAAAAAAGTTAACGAAATCCCACTATTTTACAAGGCTTGAATGTTTTTCTTATAAGACAGGTTTTTTTACTAACAAAGGGCTCCGTCGCCTTTAACTTATAAAGCTACTAAGATTCATAGGCGCAACATTTTTTGGGAGGGAATAAAGCCGTGACTTCCAAGGTTTTTTTGTAAGTATATATGTCGAGTTTTTCAAGTTTTGACCAAAGCCACAAAGGTATCGTAAATCATAGGCAATTTGAAACTAGGTTTGGCAAATACAGGTATAATAGTAACATTATAATTTATAATGAAAACTTGATATACGTATTTGAAAATGCAGTCTACACGGTTTCTCATGGAGACTATAATTATTAATTATATTATATAGTATCAGGGGATATTTTCAATTTACGGAGAAAAACTGTGGGTGATGCTGAAGGGCTGGAGAGAGTGGCCAAATTATGATTGACCCTTTTAGCAACATGAAATTATCGAACCAGTTATGCTACTATTACACTTATATACCTACACATTTAGTGTTTATATAGTGTTTAATTTGAGCTCACATATACCAGTCTACAGTGGCGTAACTAGAGCTTCAATAATCCAGCTTGGTCTTACAAATTTGTAATATGAAGAGCATGCCCTTACTCACACAATTTATATCTAGATCCATCCCTGCTATAATAGGTAATAAATAATTAAAACATATTTATCAAACAGATACGAATAATATGGTCACTTTTTATTACACATTATAATATGCATCTCATTTTTTTAAATAATGTAAATAAGGCAATAACAAAATATTTAAAATATTTAATTTTATGAAAAATTGTTTTGACAATTGACAATATTTATTTCCATCAATGGGTGACGATTGACGACTGACAACAGAAACAGAATAACTAATGACAAAATAATATCGGAAAACGACGGCTGTTTCAGTCGGGCCGTATTATAATAGACTGTATATATTATGATAACGGATAACGAATCGATTAATCGACTTCAATACGGTTTCCTAGACTTGAGGTTATACAGCTCTAAATATAGAGTGCGTTTCCTTGTCATTACTTATTTCCACAGACTTCTCAGTGCTTATTTCTGGTCCAGAATAATAAATTATTATATTTATGTATCTATAATACTAATATCGCAGACACCGAGCGTATACGGGTAAACGCTGCACATAAAATAATCTATAAACTACAATAAGAGTGTTGTGTATTAGCCATTTTTCTAATTATTAAATTTATTTTATTTTAAGTGATTTAATTTTACAAGAACTTAATTTATCAAAAACTAAAATTCTTTAATAATGTTGATCTGTTTTTGTGATTCACCACATTTTTTGAAGGGCCCTCCCTCCCGCTGGGGCCGTGGCACTTGCCCGTCGTATAGGTACGCCACTGACAGTCTACGTCGACTGCATGTCTGTATATATTATATAATCCGTCAAATCTTCAGTATAACTTTGGAGTCAGTGAATTTTTAAAACATTTTATTTTTTACTTTTAAATTTTAATATACTATTTAGGTAACTCGTAATTGTTTTTAATCATATTGTATGTACCAAGTACATTGTACTTATTGAATACTGGCTATATTTTGTATTATTATCGTTTTTGTAAAATAAAAAAATAATTACCTATCTAAACAAATAAATAATGAACTAATATCGGCATTGATTTTCTAACTATATTACTTTTTTCTTCAAGGCACTTGCTTCATTTGTTTCCCTCTCCTTTCTCTCGACCCTGTAGATATCCCTGTTTATATGTTTTCTTTAATGAGTTAAATGTACCATGTACGGTATACCTTAAAAATGTTTATTGCTCAAGATATTACTATATTGTCGCGAAAGTCTTTTGTTGTTACGAAACCAGACTAACATGAATAACATAATAGAATATTCAAATACAATATAAACTATGTTATTCCAATTTGTCCATATCAAGTGTACATCATTATGAGATGGATTAGGGGTTGTTATTGATTTTTCATACAATACCTGAATAGCATTTTTGTATAATATTGTAACCCCTACACATGCCACATTAATTGACGATGTCACAATATTATAAAGGCAAGCAAAGTGGAGTGGCTATTGAATTTTGACGCCAGTGCGAACCTTTGTCATTAATTTTTTCATGAATAATAAGAAATATTTATAATGAATAGTGATGATATTATACAGTTTAAGCATAGAGCTGTGTAAGAAACATACAATACAATAAGACTGGAAAAACTGATAATTAGGTGCTACGCACTTATAATATAAATTATAATTATTTTACTACCTATTAATGTCTGAAAGTCCTGACTTTAAGATAACTATTTTATAGATTTTTTAAAATTCCACACTTGTTAATGTTTAATACTAAAACATAAGAATTGATTAACGGACCGGGAATTCGACAATACATAATATATAATTGGAATATTTCTGTATGTAATACTCATAGGTATAAATAAGGCAGGCTAAGTCTCCCTTGATCGATAGCCCCTTTTATCATTAAAAATTATATTATTATAATATTAGGTATGTTAGATTGCATTTATCGATTTAAATGACAACAAATCAGAAAATATTTAATAAGATCGCCATGCGGCTTGCAAAATATGCTCACCAGTCACCACCGTTACGCTTTTGCCGCAAATTACGCCTCTGGTTTCCACGACGCGCCGGGCGCATATCGCGGGCCAAGAGAATAACTAATGACAAAATAATAATAATATTGTTTACTATAATATGGTAATTTGTGTACGGATACGGTTAACTCGGAGTATAATATTATCCTTCAGCGGAGAACACGTGTTTAAAACGTTCGCTTTACTATAATATCATAATATCTTCACTTGTCACATACACATGACTGGGCATGGGTTTACAGTGACGGGCAGACGACAGTTTATCATTATTAATGAATATTGTAATAATTTAGTAGTGTATAAATGTATAATACTAATAAACACACTTCGTATTTTCCAATACACCGATTTCAAAGTATGCGCTCGTCGGTGTGAAATCGGGTAAGTAACGGTATTGTAGCAGGTATTATCATTATTATTATGATTGGTGATACATAATTTAATATATAGAGCCTGCCGATGGTAGTCCGGGCTTTATTATCAATGTGGAATCGACGTATTATCGTGTCGTAGAACCGGACGACGACGAGGGAACGAGGCGGCGGCGGACAATCGTTATGGTGTAGTTATCCCCGTGTCGACGGCCCGGCCAGCGGAAACGGCTATATCGCGGCTATCGATTTGGCAAACAACGTTTCCGAAATATTATTATAGTTGGCGCACGCGGTATCCGCACACCACGACCACGACGCCGATCCGGTGTCCGGACGTCCAGCGGCGAGTCGAATAATGACACAACGAACAGTTATGGGTTATATACGGAGCGTTGGCCGTGGATAATCACGCTCCATTCCAATGACCCTGTATATATGCTGCTGCTCTTGTGTATATTGTTATTTTTCGGGTGTTGTTGTTTCCCGTAAAAGCCGGCCGGCCGTCCCGCCGAGCCGCGGCTGCCGAGCGCGACCGACCTTGACCCCGCAGCCGTCTTACGCATGCGCTGCGACCGGACAAAAACATTCTCCCTCTTTCGGCGGCGGCAGCGACGACTGATCACATCCGAGGCGGCGGTGGCGGCGGCGGCTCAGCTCCTCAAGGCGCGCGCAAACGTGGACTGCTGCTGCGGAATTCACCGACGCTAAACACGCGCGCACACACGCATACACGTACCACGCACGATATCATACGAGTCTACTCGCGCGCGCGTTTCTAGGTTATGTTATTGTTCGTTCGTAGTGCCTGTGTGTGCGTGTTATTATTATCATTATTATTATTATTATTTAACATTATTATTATTATTATTAGTATTATTATTATTAATAATTTTTCAACGCTTTGCCGCCGGAGGGGGAGGAGTGAGAGCGTTTCGAAAACTACTGACTAGAGGACACGTTTTTTTCGTTGACTGCGCAGATTTTCTACTCGGTTGAACGCCAAACCGTTTTTAACGTCATCGTTGTTTTATTCTCTTATCGCGCGTTTCACTCTTTCGCCGCTCTCGTCCACGGCGGACGGACGTAATAGTAAAATATAATATTTCACCTTTGATAATATCATTATTATTATTATAGTTGTGTGCGTGTGTGCTGTGTGTAGGTAACAGTTTCGGGTCGAGTTTCCAACCGACGGGACTTAGGACGATAACGTGGCCTCCGCGTGTGCACCCTTTTTACGTGGACAATACGTTTTATCGTCGAGCCTCCTGAAAAACACGTACGTGACGCGCATCTCATCGGCTCGGCGGTCGGCAGACGGGCCAGACGCCCAGACAGTGGTACGGTGCGCGCCACCCGGGACACACAAGCCACAAGGTAAATAGACCTAGAGCAGGTGTTGAGTATAATATCTCGTCGCACGCCCGCGCGTTTATCATCATCGTCGTGGGGGCAAACGTAACGTGTTCTGCAGGCTGTCCGCCCGGCCGCGACGGCACCGCATGATAATAATTATAATAACAATAACAAAGTCAACGTGTGGCCGCAAATACAGTCCCGTAGCGCTCGAAACCGCTGCCGCCGCAACTTACTACTTAAGTGCCCGCCACCGAGTAATTAATGCGCCCTCGACAGTTCTCGATAATTGCGTTTACACGACTGAGTGTACTACAACTAGCAACTATAACAATATTAAAATATCAGTAGCTCTGTCGTCACTCACTACTGTGTGTGTGTGTCTACTGTCTGTCGGGGGGCTGTCTAGTTTGGTGTACGGTCTGAACTACTGTTTTTGTTTTCATGTCGATTACGTAATTATTCATAGTTTACACTTTCGCAGTCGTTGTCGCCGTCGTAGTCGATTGCGGATTGATCGACAAAAATATAATACTAATTACTAATTAATACTATCGAATAGTTAAATATTATACAACCTACACGCGTTGACGCTTTGTTGAGCGCATGCGTGTCAGAATGACGTTCTCAAGAATATACTCATCGACAACTGTTACTGGTGGGGGTGTGGGGGGAGATTAATTTATTAAACGGTTTATACGGGTATTATAACGGAGGATTAGAGGAGAAATATTTGTGTTTTACGATTTTACCCGCCAAAGTATGTTATAATACAATGACAACCTGTTATTTAAATTAGGATCATAAAAATAAGGCCAGGTGAGTTGATAAATAATAATACAAGTTACGGCTAATAGCTGTACCCCCCCCTCTCATATAACCCCACCATCTTAATGCCACCACGATGGTGGTTTCCGTCCGTATAATTCACGTAATATTTCTACAGACCATATTATCACTACAGTCTGTTTATCGCTGATGATTAGCTCACGACGTTGAATAACACACGTTCGTCGTCGTTCCAGACATGATAATATTTTTCAAAATATGTGGTTGTCAGGTATAATAAATAATAATAATATACATTATACCATATACCTATCTGTGATAAAAATCGAATGAGACGACGTTGTTGATAATAAGAATTATAATATTTCCACGGTCGCATATATTATCAAAAAACGTGGTTTGCTTTCGTTTTTACAACGGGCTTATATTTTTTCGTTTGAAATCAAATGGAAGGTTTTTTTTTCAAACTGCGATCACGAACGTGACTGCTTGAGGTTTGTATTATTTGTAATGCAGTATAGGTACGTTGGATAAACAATAGGACGATAAATGTCCGCGGAGCGCCCTCCTATATATGAACGGCGACGAAAAGGTGTTATTGCAGTCACGCAATACCTATACATATAGTACGATTCAACGTTTTATTTTTCGTTTACCATTTTTCATTTTCGCCGTGACTAATAGTATTACAAAATCGGACTCTGGTAACCGGAGTAGATTAAAATATCATAATTTAAAAGAAAATCTTATTTCGTTAGAGGAAGATTAGAATTATCTCTGATCGTGGTTTACATTATTCTTTTTATTTTTACTACGAATCGTACTA
The DNA here is from genome assembly GCA_016617965.1 of Macrosiphum rosae. Classification (NCBI taxonomy): domain Eukaryota; kingdom Metazoa; phylum Arthropoda; class Insecta; order Hemiptera; family Aphididae; genus Macrosiphum; species Macrosiphum rosae. The sequence continues at coordinate 11,916 of WHPZ01589869.1, forward strand.
TACGGTAAATCAACCCTAACCATTCGGCCATGTTCAGTATTACAGCACGTAATCCATTTAAATTGCCATACGGATAAATAAATATCTATTCCTGAATTTACTCCACAGGTCTAGCGGCTTTGAACAGGGTTATTGTAAAGTAATACAACTCCAGTTTTTTATATGGTTTTCACGTTTAAAATTCGTAAATCGTATCGTCACTCAACGCGTGTGATTTGTAACTGGGACAGTACTACCACGTTGATTTGATTTACCGATGTATGCCGATGCATTCTGTATAGACTAGACATAATATAGTTTTGGATTATGATAATCAAAACGAGACTTGTATGCCGAAAATAATATGAATCAATCTCAATCATAGACAACTAGGAAGGTTAATTATTTTGATTGGATTTTTGATTATTTTATATTGACCCTCTTTATATAACTTAATGGCTAACACATATTATTTGGCTGGATTCATCATACGAATTAGCGGCATATAAAATAAATCAGATAATATAATTTATAAGTACATTTTTTCCGTATATAAACAATTATTTTTTTCATTAATGTAATGGATTTTATAAACGATTTAGCCGAGTTTGGTGTACCAATCATTCAGTTAAAACCAGGGCTTTGAATCTTTAACGAATCGTCGATATTTGTGTATAACTTTTAATTATTTAACAAATAAAAATGTAACACGTGTATCACGGAGACTGATTAAATTTGTAATTAATTCTATTAGATACAATTAAATAAATATAAATGTGGAAAATAATTAGATTAATTATAGTCAATCTGTCAACCTTGATGAGACGAATGAAGACGTATAGATGTCGAGAGGGTCGGTGTATAAATTAACACAAAAGTTAAAACAGTACAGAATCGACATTTTGACACGTTGGTGTTGGTTGAGTGATACGTCGTCGGTTGTCATCATGATGAATGATGATCATTGATCATTAATAAATAATAATAATACGAAATAAACAAACATATTAAATACATAATCGTTGGTTATCGTTTGCGCTCCGTCTGTTTACCAGTGCCAAAATATCGCAGGTACCTGCATTGTTTGCACATCAACATATCGAACAATAGAAAAATATAAAAAATATTGATAAGTACATATATATTATACATATATACAGTTGTACACTTGTACATAATAACATAAATACATAATGCGAAAAGATTTTTTACTACCAAATTCTAGTTGAACTTGAAACTTCAATAATCATTATTATAATAACTCACACGGTACCTACCTAGCTATATAATATGAATAAACGAATAAATTGGCTTATTCAGTACAATTTTAAGTAAAATAGTCATATTTATAATACATAATATTATATTATACAGCATCGGCGGAAGATATGGCTGACCCATTTTTTTCGGGATTTTAGAATATATGAATTTTAGAACTTTTTTTATCAGTTTATTATTTACCTACCGACGTTATTTTACGCAAATTATAAATCATATTGTTATTGTATAACTAGGTGTACTAATATTATGATGCATTATTGATGCATCATTTATTTATTTATTGTACAAATTGAACAAATAATTTACCAATCAATTTAAAAATTTGATTTCCAAATAAAAAAAAAAAAGCATGTTACAAATATTATAACGTAATTAAATATGTAGATAAACAAAAATTTCAATTTCAAAATTTTAAGCACATATTAAAATGGTTGATATTTTCCTGGCTTTGGTTGCAGCAAAGACATCTATTCACTCATTGAAGTCTATATTGAATCCGAAATTTCTTGTTCGATAGATAGAGTAGGTAGACAGATTGGTAAGTTTAAATTGAGATAAATTAATTCTATTAATTTTAAGTCCCTGTAGCGGGGCCTTATCCAAATACCTACACAATATTTGTAAATAGAATATTACCAGCGTCACATTTTAAGCTGAATCATATTAAACGACTTGTGATTTTGTGTAATCCCACGGGTATATAATACAACCAGATAGCTGACTTGGCTTTAACGTAGAAGTTGGTGAAATGGCTGTCTGTTCAAATCAAAGAGGTCGATGTTTACAATTCGTTCATTGAAATTTGAGATGTGATATTATGTCAGACTCGTCAGAGTGACAGAGCGTATGAAAATAATGACCAAAATAAATAAATAAATTGGATTTTATATTATATTGCTAGTGGATTCTTAGTTTTTATTAATGACAAAAATGTAATCATGAACAATGAACCACCTTCTTTCATAAGAAAGGTCGCCCATTTTCCTGGCTTCAAAACATTACATTTTGGATATATAGGAAAGTCGGCTTTCTGCATAGTTGTATTATATATCTGTAGGTACTCCTTAGTCCTTATATCTTCCAGCTCTATTGTGAACTATTTTTATGCAAATGACGCATAAAATAATGAATGGTACTATAATTTGACGTAGGTAAGGTGAAAGGGCGATGCGCAAACGATGCATAACTCAAAAATCGAACGATGTTCAACTTTCTTACCAAAAAGGTTGTAATGAACAATGATGACAAGCTTACGATGTACGGCCAACATAATACATCTAAACCACTAATACTAGGTACCACATAATATTATAAAGTACCTATCTATAGTTAAAATAATTAAAGATTTATAATTTATTGTTTTGTTATGTTTATCAACAGACAACAGCTACAATATAGGATGAATAAAACAAATCTTGCGTTATTATTGACAATAGTATACCTAAAGTAATTTTCTTTGTTATTTTTATGATAACCTTTATACTGAAAACAATAATCTTTTTAATTTGTTTTTGATAATTTTGTTTTTTTTTAGTTTTAAATTAATTTATTCACAGTATACAATTATAGACTCTAAAGAAGTAATTACCGTTGCATTATACCTAGGTATAACAGTAGTGACATCTTACACTTAGTTTAATTTGTCTGACTTTCAAATTAAGATTTAAAAGGGAACAAGCGGATAAACGCTTCCCTGACGTTCATGTGTTTTGAATTAATTATTTTCTATAAATAAGCATACCATATTATGATGGAGTAGACATTTTTTTTTTTTTTTAAAAACTAAACTTAAATCGCATGAATAATGTTAATGATATATTGATATGAGTGATATATCTTTATGTCTATATATGAGTAACGAAATTAATTAGGTATGTTCACTATAGAGTATCATCAGTCATCACCATATTATTATTTAGTTTTTTTCTATACAAATGTAGGCTCGTAATTGAATATGTCCGGAATGGCGGAATATTAAAGAACAAAACGTAATAATATAAGTACAGTATTAATTACAATGCATAATATTATGTTAGTGACCAGTGACATAATCATTTAGCGTGTGCAAACTACTAAGTGGCAACACTCCTGGTAACACGCAGCAATTACTGTAAAATTGCCTTGATCAAATCTTACATATTTTAAAAGGTTCTAATTACGAAGTCTGCAATGTTAATTTGATTAAGTGGCTATGGAGTTTTTGTTTACTTTCGTAATCATTATTTTTAGCGTGTTAATTTTTTGTACAATATTTCCACGATATCGTACATCGTGATAGGTACCAAAAATTAGATAACCCATTTTGGGCCTCCGATGGTTATGCGTATTTTTGTCTATAACAATATGGCGATACCGTTATAATTTTAAGAAAATATTGTATTGATACACAATAGGCACGACGTTCGATTTATATGTCAATATTCTTAAGCTAGTTACAGGTATTTAAAGAATCTGGTAGTTCTGAGATTTAGTCGACGTTCTTTTTAGATTCTGAGTGCAAAGATGAATGTATTGATTTTACAATGATGTGTTTTTTTTTCATTTTTTTTTTGTGTCTGTGTACACGATAAGTAGTCGAAATAATGCTTCGATTTTCAACTTCAGTATCTTGTTCGATTGGAAAGTGAATATCGTTGGTGCGTTGAGGTGGTCAAAATTTAAAATTCCCAGTAATTTTCAAAAGCGCTAAGAAAAAGAAAAGAAAAATTAAGAAAAAACGGGAATTTTTACGCAAAATCGATTTTTCACAAAATTGAATTTGGTTTTGGGTGTAACTTTAAAACAAATTACAGTAGATACATGAAATTTTAACTGGTTGTTTATATTTGCATTTTCTATACACGATAATATTTTCAAAATATTTGAACTGTTTAGGGACATTTTCATTTTCCATTTTTATTTAGTTTTTTTTCTAAAAATATCAATACAATTTTATTTGTCGGTTAAAAAAGCTTGTCAATTTAATAGAAGGCTCCTAGTATATTGTTTCAAAGGCAGATGAAAAATATTAAAAATCCTTAATCATAGTTTTTTTTTATAAGCATTAAAGTTCAAAAATTGACAAAATATGGAAAAATTAAAAAAATTAGCAAATTATTTTGAGTTAAGAATTCGTAAAAATTTTTCTTTTTAAATCTAAGATTTTAAAATGTAATACAAGATTCCTTATGAGATTATCTACCTTTATCAAAAAAAAAAAAAATGTCTATAAGAAAGTCAAATAAAATTTTTATGGGCGTTTGAAATTCAAATTTTTACAACATTGGATATTCACTCGATTTCTTATGTAGTGATTTCCTTATTTTGTTGTAATTCAAAAACGAATAACTGTAGATACATGAAAATTTCACTGAATGTTTATATTAGCATTTCCTATACACCATACAATTTTGATAGTAATATCATATGCTGACTGACCGTCTCAGCTCAGAATCGTTTTTCTTATACAATGATATTATATTATTGAATTCAAATTTAATACCATCCATTATACAGTGACCCACTTGTAACCTACTGTACAGCAGAGCACCTTTTTTTATGAATTTCAAGAATTTCAAGAGAAACTTGATATTATATGTTTTATTTTTTAATTAATGTTAAAAATGGTGGGCAAGTGGGTATCGGTCTGCTGTACAGTGGGTATCTAGTGGGTAACTGTAATGGATGTGTTAAATTTGATGTGCAATTTTCAAGTATTTACTGCAGATATTCGTTTTTGAATTACAACAAAATAAGAAAATCGTTTCATGAGAAATCGTTATAGTTAACGTGTGAATAATCAATGTCAAAAAAATTTGACTTTCCGATGAACTTTTTTTTTTGTTAGAATATAATTTTGTTAAGTTAGAACCATTCATTAAGAATATTCAATTTTGAAGTTTTTTGACCAAGCCTAAAAGTTTTATCGACACCAATAGAAACCAATAATTTTGTATGTCTATAAATAGCTAAAAAAAGTAAATTTACATACAAGTGTAGTCAGTTGTCAGTAGTGTATTCTTAAATACCTACTAAATATTTACACAATTTATTATTTCTGGAAAGTATATGTCTTATTGTGTGTAATTTGTAATTTGAGTAGGTAGGTACAATTATACCTTCGTCCTTCATCTAATCACTTATAATAAGAGAGGAGTCAGGATATTTTATTATTGAAAAACAATTAATTTCAAGTAACAGTAATTTCAATACATCGGTGTACAATTGATTTTATTTGACTTATTTAAACTATCCCTATACATCTATTACGTTATTGAACGATCTTTTAAAGTGGCAATTTAAATCGCACTTATCATATTTTTTATTCAGTTAAAGGGTTAGAAGTTATAATATTAACATGTCATCAATAATTTTAGTAATGGGACGTTTTTGAATAATAAAGTTGAATAGGAAAATAACATGATCCTTGAATTCAATATACAATGAATACAATAAATAGTAATCATTCAGTGGTCATCATATTACAGTTGATAGGTAATAGATAATAGTTATATTTAACTTTATTACAGTTTATATTAAATATATTATTTTAAATTTATTCATTTTCTATTCGTTATTTTAGCTTGACAAGTTTAAAATATACTAAGTTTAAATGATTAGGTCTTATAGAGACCTAGAACAATGAACCCGATATTTGATCTTTTCACAACCTATGATGTTAGATGTTAGATAAATCATATTACAATACCTCCGTTCTAAATATTTAAATATTTAGTTTTGACTGATGATTTTTCCCCTAGTATTTTTTTAAACATCAATCTTATCACACAACTGTTACATTTTGATGGACCACACCCACTCTATAATATTGTAATTTATACTAAATGTTACAAAAAATAGGCAGCCTGCGTTAAGCGATTTACATTTTCTATATACATTTTTTGTTACAGTGTCGTTTAGATCACTGAACAGAGTGCGTTCCACTTACATGAAAACAGTGTTGGTTTTTTTTCAAATCTACCACATCATACATTTGCACCGATATCTTAAACAATAAAAGAGGTGTATGTTGTATGTGTATTGTATACACTGCGGCGATAGGTACTTGATATTTACACACGTATTGTTTGTTAACATGTGATGATTAGGTACCTATAGGGATTAAAAGAAAAATCAACGCGCCTTGCTAAAAACAATGTGACGTATTTTATTGTATCTAGTAGAATTATAGTAGGTATATAAGTATATTGGTATTTAGGTACTTACAAATATGACGTATATAGTTGTACACCAAATAATAATCATTAAAGTGCAATTTTTCTTTGAATGTTGTGTATGATTATATATTTAAAGTTAGTTTCATTTATTTTGATTAATTTTGAACAGAACCCAATAAGGTTATTCCTAATTTGTAGAACAAACTGAAAATACCTATGAAAATACAATTGTTTGTAATATTATTAAAATAAACCGGGAATATAAAATATTGGTACGTACATAAAGCTCGAAGAACATAATATTTTTTAGGTTATAAATCAAAAACGTAAAGAACCAAAA
>WHPZ01589872.1:2212-16142 GCA_016617965.1 Macrosiphum rosae
GGGGGGGGAGGGGGGGGGGCGTCAAGTGGGGACCAAAACTGTAGAATTTTTGTATAATTTATTTAATATGTCACTTATATTAGTATGAAAATATCACAATATTGTTACTATTTTTGACGAACTATGAGTAGGTACTTTTAATGTATTTATTTTATATTGTGAATACCTGTGTACAGTGGTATTTACATTTGGTAAATAAATGTATGGGTATAAATCACTTTTATAATAAAATACCTAACCAAACCTAACCTACACATTTTTTCTCCCTGCATACTCAAAATATACAATATAGCTAGCTCAATAAAACCAGAAATGTATTTCATTGGTATCCTTCTTTTCAATGTTTGTGTTATAATTATTTATTTTATCAATTATAATACTGTGGGACCACAAAATCACATCAAACATTCTTGGAAATTACACATTAGTACCAACAGTACATTTTTTTTTTTTAATACTGAAAAAATATAAAATATATGTATAATATAAAACACTTAGGTATATCGGAGCTTATATTTATTGTTGGCAGGCAAAAGAAGGCATATTAAGAAAAGTTGGTGTAAATGTACACCCTGCATCCCCCCAAATGACACCCCTGGCTTATTGTATACCTATAAAATATACAGATAGTAAATAAACATTTATTTGTGGTAAAAAAAACCTGTAAGAATAACTGAAAATATAAGATATAATATAAGAAAATACAATTTGCATTCACTCCCAAATTTACAATCATTAGGTAGTATCTAATCAAATTCAAATACAAGTGTTGCACTCCGGAAAATCAGAAAAAATAGCTAGGTAGGTACTGAATTATTAGAAGTCTGTGTTCTACCAAAGTACTAAGCACCAAGTACCAAAGAACAGTGGTGTGTTGAAAAACCCTATATAATCTTGTTTATGCAAAAGATATAGGTAGGTACTTCAGATTAACTTCAAAATTTCTATTTCATATTTTATATAATTTTAATATGAAGATTAATGACTACTGAGTGCAGAGGCGGATCCAGGGCTTAATTTGGGGGAGGGAAAGTACAAAAAGTTCCAAAATTAGCTACAAAATTTGATAAATACAGTGTAAAACAAAGGAAAATTACGGTGATTGGGAGGGGCAAATCCCCTGAATCCGCCACTGACTGAGTGTGTAATATGTATAATTTATAGGGTACCTAATGGCTATACGAATATGGTAGGTACTATACGAATATACGTCTATACATATATCTATGCCTAGACGCCTAGTTTACACATGAAATTTGTATTAGTAGATAGTAGGTACTACCACAGGGCACATAACAATAATTGTTCTGTTTCTAAAGTAATTATTACTATAAAAATACCTAATACCGTACTATTACAACTTATTTAATTTTATAAATATTATATAGCGCTATCTTGGTTATGAACTAGGTACTGTCCTCGATAAATGATGTAGATAATAATATTAATTATTATAAAGACATATTGTGTTTACTGTGCTTACATTGTTATCACTAGCTTATCGCTATCTATCCAGTTTATCTTTTATCTATAAGTATCCACACATAATTTGTTGCTTACAAAATTATAGGTCGATCGTCGGAACCGGCTCAATTTTTTCAATTTAAATCGGCTAAACAAGTAAGCTTTATTCAGATTATAACTCATCAATTCCCCATACATCCTTTGGAAATCATTCAGAATGTTTTTAGGTCAAATTCTACGTAGCACTTTCCAGTAAGTTAAAAAAAATCAATCAAACTGTATTTATAACACTCATCTGTATTTTTTTTTACAATTATTATTCATCCTAGAAAAGTTGTCGGAATCACTCCTCATGGGACTACACCAACCAGTTTTTTAACACCATCAGCATTAAACTCGTGGTCTATTGACTTTGTTCGCACAAAAACACGTCATCATTTCCCTCGACCCAATGAAGCAAAACGTATTAAAAAACATGGTTGGTGGACAAGGATGGCGACAAAAGAGGGACGCAGAGTACTGCAGCGCAGAATACTCAAAGGACGATATGTCCTCAGTCATTAATTTTATTTTTTTACTCATGTTAAAATAGTTAACAGTTAGTTTTTGGCAATTATGTGCTCATCATTTTTTTAAACTAAAATAAAATTTAAAAAAAAAGAATAATAACCATTTGCTCGTAGAGTCATTTATTTGTATTTGAAATATCTAGAATGTTGTAATATGCCTTTATTATTTATCATTTTTATGTTAGTGATATTGAAATCTTTTGGATGTCGTCCGTTGTGCTTGATGCGCTGTTTTAGTGAAGCAATTGAAGTTAGTAAAATTAAACGAAAACATAGTCGAAATGTCAATTATTACGTGCCTTTACTTTCAGAAGTGAGGCGAGAGGTAATTTTAATAAACTATATTTCTGTTATTGCATCTAATTAGATAACTATTTTTAGTCTATTAAAAAAATTGTTTCTTTACAAATGTCTGGTCGATATTTGAGTTGTACCACTATACTCAGAGATGGTAACATTCTTAAAGATTGGAAAATGCTTTACATGCCGGAAGAGATGAACAAATTTAATTTAGATGATGTCTATAACTCTGTAAGCAATATTCTATATATTTATATTATTTCTATTATATAAATTGTTTATACTCAGGTTGCGGCACTCATGAAAGATTTACCTGAAAGTGATATTTACCTAATTGAGAACTATGTGAAGATGCCAAACAATGTGAATGTTGCTGGTGCCAATTTATTTTACGTTAAACTACAAACACTTGCTATGCTAATTGCTCTTATAAACAGCGGCCAAGCTGTATATACCTCAGATAATACTCGTAAATATTTACCAATAGATGTTATTCTACAACAATGTTTCACAATTTTTTTAATATTTTAGAAGAATCTATGAACAAAGTGGTACTAATGAAAGCGCGTTTGCACGCCAGACTATTTCGAATTATTGTTGGTACAGAAATCATTTCATCGCAAGATATAACTGAAATGATGCTAAAAGGCATCTTCCCTGAATATATTACACCTGTTGTACCAGCAATCGATGCTATTTTAACTTATAGATCAGTTAAAGAACCAATTATAAGAGAACTTATGTCCAATGGCCTAATGTTAGCTATGTCTTTCATTGATCTGGTACTGAATTCAAATCCAAAAAGTATGCAAGCACTTAATGAAAGTTCTAAGAGGAAATTAAAAACCACAAAAAAGTTATAATTTTAACTCATTTTAATGATAATTTAATGAAAATATAAACACATATTTGACTAGAAATTTCATTTTTAAATAAACAATGATCTTAAAAAAGATATACATCTCAATTTTTAGTTTATTCAGTCTATTCAGATAAATAAATGAATGAATATATGAAAGGTATTAAAATTAATTGAATTGCTAGTGTAATAATTAATATATGATAAAAAGAACATTAATTAGCTAGAGTAAAAATAAAAATATTAGTAAATGTACATTATTAAAAATATATGAGAATATTAATTGTAACCAATAATTTGATTATTTGAAATATTGAGTTAATTAAATGTTTAAAACAAATTTAGCCTGATATTGTTCATAGCGTAATTCTCCTCATGTTTCTTCTTTATATGACGATTTAAATCGTTTTTCTGTTGATAATTTTTATGGCATATCAAACAGTTGTAGGGCTTTTCCCCAGTGTGTACTCTCATATGTATACGAACCTTTTCTGGCCGGCTAAACTTACGCAGGCAGACTTCACAGCTGTATTTTTTTTCGTAGTGTACAACTTCATGCTGGCGTAATGTTGACAAGCATTTAAACGAAGAACCACAGTTCATACACTGGTAGGGCCTTTCTCCGGTATGTTGACGCTGATGTACACTCAACTGAGACTTGTTTGGCAATTGTTTACCACATGTCTCACATATTAAGCATGTAAAATGAATACGCTCATGGATTTGCCTTGATGCTTCATGTATAAAAATCTTATTACAATATTTACAGCTAAAAGATGTAGATTTATCAGATAGGTTGTAAATAAGTGCCCACTCTTTGGAATGTGGTATGTCATGTGTCTTAATGTGGAGTATAAGACTTGCCAAACTGTTGAAGCTGATCAAACATAAATCACATGGATAGTATGGGTGTTCAGCTTTAAAATGTAATTTTACATGGTTTTCAAATTCCAATAAATTGGAACAGCGACGAAAACAATGATGACAATCCAAGTCTTTCAAGTTATGGTTTAACAGAATATGGCGTCTCAATTCTGTACCTATATAATAAAAACAAATAATTTTACAATAGTTTGTTGTATTATATTAGTACTTAGTAGTAGGAGGTTATAAAATACTATAAAACTAATGGGGAAAAACTCGTATTATATTAATGCTCACCACAGGTAAAAATATTTGTACAGCGTAAACATTGTATTTGATTAGTACTTGTAAAAGTATTACAGGTCGAATGTATAGTATTTTCAGTATCATGTTCCTTCATATTATTGCCAAACTCATTTTCTTTATTGTTATTTTCCTAAAAATATATATTATTAGTTGAATGATAGGTACTTAAATGTATTAATGTTTTAACAGTTAATGGTCTCACTTGGATTATTACTTCATTAATATCAAATTCGATAAAATTTTTTTGAAAGGTTTCAGACATTTCTAACGAGGCATTTTCAACCTATACATACATATATGTTGCAAAAATAAATAATTAGAATATACCAACTACTTACATAATAGTTTTAGAAAATATTATTATTTATTTTTCGATTAACCTTATACTAAATGCTTATGTTATATTGAAATAAATATAATATCTATATATAAAAACTAAAATAATTATAACAATGGGGTCATTTTTTAGGGGGTGGTAGAGAGGCAATATGGCCATTTGCCCATATCTGATTTTAAAAGACAATGTGACAACAACTAATCTCATTGGCTAAAAGTTCTTCAATTTTCCACTGTTGGTGAAAAATCATTCTTAATTTTATAGTTTTGAGGAAATATATTATAGTGTACTATTAAGTTATTGTCCAAATGATGTGATTAATAGTTGGAATATATAAACAAGTGTGGTATGTATACCACTATACCAGATGATCCATTTAAGAGTACAAGCATTATTTTTAGCAACATTTTTAGCTTTATTTAAAATATTGTTTTTTATAATTTGATGCCATTATTTGACAATATTTCTGAAAAAAATAATATTTTTTACTTTTTTGAATGACCATAGTATTATATTTTAAGTTAAAAAGTTTAATTTTTTAGAAATAATTAGTGTAGACAGTACTAGACACTTAAATGAATAAGACATGACATGTATCCTAAGTAATTAGTAGTTCGTGTATTTCGTGTACTTGTGTGAAAGAACATATTATTTTATTATTATGTTTATTTAAGTGCGAGCTATTATTGTTTATTCGTATCTGTCAAACGAAAAGACGCATCCCGTAATAGTCAAATATAGCAAATTGATTTTTGAAATTGTAAAATTGGTCTTTATAGATCAAACAAACACGTAAGTGATGTTGTTTCGTTGCTTCCCTTACCCCACGAAACCACCAAGACCAATTAATTTTAAAAGTATCTGATAATTTTTCAAATTGACTTTCAGAATTTTTAAATCATTTCCTAGTCTGATATAAAAATAATAAGATTGTGGACGGGGGTGTAGGTACAGATTGAATTTGTATGTTATATTGTTATACACTTAAATACAACAATGCTATATTTCTTCACTTGCGAGAAGTCTCACCCGTATGTTGTCTCCGTCTTACAAATGCCGAAGATCAAATTTAAGGGGCAACATTTAGGCAATTTCTAATCTTGTCATAGCTGCCCGAGATCTATGTGTTAGTTGTAAATTATTAGTGTGACTGAAATTAAATGCGGGTATCGACAGTTGCCGCGCCCGGGGTGTCCGTAACCTCTCTCGTACACGCATGTACATGTCAATAACTCGATAACCATATACATTTTACAATAACATACTTTTTGTTTTGACAAAATTAAAGTTAGTTAACGTTGTCTGATTTTGATTCTGAAAAAATATTTTAATTCATCAGAAAAATGTCTGTAGAGTGTAGATCATAAGAAACATTTTCCGTTGTTAATATTAATTTTAATTTTAATTATGATTCGAAAAAGTTCATATCTTCAAGTTTTTAATTTCAGTTCACAATAATATAAAATTTAGTTTTTACAAAGTGCTTCGTAGAATCTATAGCCAATTTTCTGGTGGGATCACTGGGATCAAATTTTTTTTTCAGAATCAAAATTAACTAACTTTAATTTTGTCATTACCTACTTTAGGTCTTTTCAGCTAAAATTGGCGGCAGTATATAGAGACTAGCGAGGCCCAATTCTCATTTAGCATCGTTATTTGTTAGTAGGTACTTAATTTTAATATTAGAGTGAATTTTCAATTTAACAATTGTCGTATACGCCGATGACAGACGTACACAAATAAACAAACGAATAATAATATAAGCACTTTTATTAAAAAGTTTTACGTCCAGTGGYGATCGAGTCACACGATCACCACCTGGCTCTAACACTGGTGGTCAGTGGTAGTCGAGTCACACGACCACCGCCAACTGACCCTCTAGCTGTCTTCCCATATTACTTATATATTAATATTACAATCGAAGCACTATTGGTAGTATCGATATTAAGTTTAACCTAGTTGCATCATACTTACTGACTATGCTTAAAATTATACTAATTGTTATTGTATTACATAATAATTGAAATCTTATCCTAATTTGGTGGAATGCATAATTGTTTCTATGTTGTTACTTAGCTTATTGAGTATTGTATGATTTGATTTGTTTTGGTATTTTACCTATTACATATGAATGTTTACTTAACCTAGTTAACAATATTTTTTATATATTATGCATGATAAAACACAATTATTAAACTTAAGACGACACCACACGGACATTCGTTATCTCTGTCCTACAAGTGCGTAACATAGCAAATTTAATCTCAGCAGATAACGTTTAGCTCCGTTTGTTTAAAAATTATAGTGAATCTACCTATTATGAAATTTAATGGTAAGAACATTATTTATGTTCCTATGTTGGTTTTTTAAGATAGTTCAATTTTTAGCAAGTTATGCGTATATAATATAGCGTAAATTAAAAATGCTCATAACTCACCTAAAAACTGTATAATCGTAAAAAACTAAAATACAAACACAGATAATGTTCTTACCATCAAGTTTCATAAAAGGTCGATTCACTCTAATTTTTAAACTAACGGAGCTAAACGTCATCTGCCGAGCGTATATTTGCTATGTTATGCACTTGTAAGACGGAGACAACAATAATGTCCGTGTGGCCTTATCTTATAATGGTAACAACATATTTTTGTGTTTGTTGGAAGTGTTTTATGATATTTAATTTTAAATAAAGTTATAAAATATAAGAATGTAAAATATTATAAATTAAAAATACTCATAACTTGTTTCAAAGTTAAAATGTCGAAAAACCACAGAATACGTTGTCACCTATTGTTTAATAATACTTTAATAGGTAAATTCACACTCAAATTAAAACAATAAAGCTAAATGAGAATCACTGAAATGTTATTTTACGCACTCGGAAGACGGTGACAATACATGCGGGTGAAACATCCTCTGATCCTCATAACTTATAAGTTAGAATATAATAACTTCTTACTTTCATATTATCCTGTGGTACGTTTCCAACAATCATCGACATTAGTTGTGTAGTGTTATGACAATATTCAAATACAGGGTACACATCTTCTACTTGATTAAAACAATTTTGACAAATTTTCTGTGATAGCTGATCAGCAGGAGACACCTAAAAATAAATATGCAACAGAGTAAAGGTCTATGATATGCAATCACATATTCACATCAGGGGCTTAATTAAGGGGGGGGGTGACGGGGATAGATCCAGAGCCTACATAATATATGTACAAGAAAATTAGAGTTTCTTTTATAAACCGTACAAAATAATAACTATGTAAAGGACATTATATTATATTACAAACAAAATAAGTTTAATATTTTGATAATTATTATTTAATTTTAATACACACAATTATATTTTGAAGAATTTATTATAATATTGTATAGGTACTAAATTGTGTAGAATTTTAAAGAAAAATATTATAATTTTGTGTACCAACATATTAGTTTTAGGATTTTTGATGAAATAGAAATCCCAGCTACCTCTCACCACTGCACCTACTTGAACATTTAGTAATTATTATATTTATTTTATTTATTTAGTATATTGTGTTAAAAAAAATGTCTGTCCCCCCCACCCAGTAACGGATCCAGAAGTCCCCCAAGGGGCATCATATCCGCCACTGATCTCCTAAGGCAAATTCCTAATTACGCCACTGAATCACATAACTTAAAGACAAAAATATGACTACTTTAGAAACGAGATTATGGATATCAGTTTTTAACTAAACTAACATAGATATTAGGGTAAAAATGTTCATAAAATTAATGTATAAATTATAGGTAGGTACCTACCTATAATAAATTAATAACAAGAAAAATAGTAAATCCGATAGTTTACAATGGTATGTAAATGTATATTATTTAAGTTGGGATAAAATTACTTTAAGCGTTAAAAATGAGTTCATCTTATCAGCTAAGTTCGGCGAATTTTCATTAAGTTGATTGTAAATATGCAACAATCCAGGATTTCCACAGATACGACAAAGTTTCAGCATCCTTTCTTGAAAAGTCTATACACAATTAGTGGATTCAAAAATGCATTGAATATTATTATTAACTACTATAATAATAGTTTTTTTATTTTTATTGTAATAGCCGAGCCGCAAGGGCGTCCGCAGTGGGAGGGGACCACTCCCCCCTAGCTTTCCTGCTAGTTAAAACAATTATATCCAAATTAAATATCCAGAAACCCCAAAATCCCAAAACCATTAATGGTACCAAGGTGTATTGATATTTATAGACGGTAGATATACTTCATGATAATTTGAGTTCAATTAGTTACTATAAACGTTAAATGTTTGGGGGCCGGATCGAAAGTGATGCTAACGCGGTTCTCGCTCCGGTCCTCGTTCCTCGTAAAAAAAAGGGTAAAATGTAATATTATATAATATTATTACTTTTAAGGCTCTGTCAAACAGAACGCGGTATAACGAGCGTTAGAGCGGTAAATGGCTAGTCGACGAGGTGCTTTCACGAGCGTGAATAACGCCGCGTTGTAACAAATTACAAAATCACGAGAGGTGAAAATAACGCTTTCTGTTTGACAGAGAATTATAAAAATGATTGATTATTAATAAAAATTTAGGCTGCCCTCCTTGAATTTTCACCTGCGGGTGCCCTTGAGCCGAGATATAATAATTGTATAGTTATTAGTTATTATCTACTTATTAATAATAAAAATAATAATCAATCTATATTATATATTTATATATTAAAAAAAGACTATAGTTTTAATCATTTATGTTATGGTTTATCCCTTACACTATCTTTTTTTTCTAGTAGTTTGATCATCAACTCGTTGGTATGAATAGCTATTCCCACTATTCGATTCATTGTAGTTATTTGATTGACACAAGCATCACAAACCATTATTGAAAGACGGTCGTTTAGTGCTATCTTCAATCCAAATTAAAAAATTAAAAATTATTATTACGTCTATAATTCTTAAAATTTTAAATAGGTTTTATATTAAAATATATATAATATTAATATGTACAAGTACGTACATGTATTGGCAATAGTGTATTTATCTTTTCAGATAAATCTAATGACTGTCCTAATGATCCAAATATATTTATGGAACCAACATCACCACATATTCGACAAAGTTTTCGAATCTTATCATTAGCTGACATCTATAAATTCAATAATTTTAGCATCGTACATTTTCTCGAAAAGTATAATAAATTATTTTATAGTAATTTTTTTTACATAATTTAGCTCCATAATAATGATAGTAGTATTTTATTTACGGAATAATATTCCAATTTACAATAATACATTAATGACAGTAGGTAGGTACAATAATTATTATTGAGTTATAATAAAAATAATAGAAATATATTATAATATATTATCATAATTGTATATTATATTATATTATATACAGCCATACAGAATGTAGCAAAAGTCGGTTCCTCAATTTAATAAAAGGTTAGGCCTGACTTAATGCCTTAGTGACTTATGCCGCTCTCTGTATATATAATATACAATATTTATCATCAATAATATTTTTAGTTATAACAGTAGATAATGTATAGTTGGAGCATTAATTCTTACTCTAGGAAATTGTCAAATATTTTGATACCTACTGATTTGTAGTACCTATTCCCGCCCAGAAAATAACCGAGTGTGATAACTTTAAAGCCCATATAGTGGCATATACTCAGGTTTGTTATTTTTAAAAATGTTTTAAAAAATGAGTATAGCAAGCTGTGACGTAATTTGGTCATGTTTTTGGGGTGGTAGAATTACATTTTTATACATACCTCCGTCCCTCCACCCCTTGTGTGTATTATAATTTATAAGTGTCTCTAAGTCCTGCAGGGCCGTCCCGAACAATTCATGGGTTGGGGTCGTTGGGGAGTAGCTATCAATTTACCAACACAACATTTTTTTTCTCGCTTTGCTCGAAAACTATGGCTATTACAATATTATTAGGCACACGTAAATTATATAAGTATTAAGTATTATTAACTGTATAGTTTATATTATATAAATATTAAATATACACCTAACTTTATTTCGAATGACGACAAAAATATTAAAAATATACTTTTACAGTTTTACAGCTCCCACGAATCACGATGAATTTGCCCAAATACAACATTTTTAATTAAATGAAAAAATAGTTTGAAAATTGTAAGGTGTATAGAAAATGCGGTTAAAATTACATGTATCTACGGTTATTTTTTATAGACCACTAAAAAAACAAAATCGTTTTGCATACAAATAACCGTTTTCCATTAATTTATTATTGGTTTTTCTCGAGGCTTTTGAAAACTACTGAAATTTTTTTTTTCTTTGACGCCGCAAAGTACCCACTTTCCTATTAGAAGAGATGCTGAAGTAGAAAATCAAAGCATTTTTACTGCGCCTTGTGATGACACACCAACAAAAAAATAACACACTTCATTGTAAAACCAATTCATTCTTCGCTCCGCTTAGATTCTAATATTTACAATACCGAGAAGAAGTATCAATAGACTACGAGTACAATCGCGCTTCACGATAGTAATTCGTCAATACATTGTTGACAAACTCGTCTATTTTTAGAATTCGAAATGCAGTCTTATAAATACAAATAAAAACTATAAATATAAATATATACAATTATTTTTTGACCAATAAAAATACCTACTATAAAAAACTGACGTTACCGAAAACTCGACCAGATGTAAAATTTGTAGACTGAATATTAAAAAATCTGTCGTGGTGGGGGGAGGGGGTGGAAGCAGAGACACCTATAGCCTCTCAAAAGACGGCCCTGCCTCTAATCATCTAATATGCCAATATGCGCACACGGAAACAAATAATTACATAATATACGACGTTGCTGATGTGCTCAGTGGTTTATTTTTATACCACAATACAATGCCGATTCCCAAACACGAACATGTTAGCCATTATCTTGAAGAATAAATATAAATAAAAATATTTGTTCGATAGTGTTAAGAGGACGTCGCACCCTCATGTGTTGTCTCCGTCTTACACACGTACGACATAGCAAATTTTTGTTCGCTAGTTTCAATAAGGTGCTGTCATTTTTGATTTTAGTGAATTGACCTACTATCAAACTTTTACGTAACAACATTATCTGTGTTCTCTCTTTGGTTTTTTACGATATTTAAATTTTTAAGTGAGTTATAAGCATTTTCAAACATTAATATTTTACATACTGATAACTCACTTAAAAATTAAAATATCGTAAAAAACCAACGAGCGAACACAGATAATGTTGTTACCTAAAAGTTTGATAATTGGTCAATTCACTCTAAAATCAAAAATGACAGCACCCTATTGAAACTAGTGAACGAACATTTACTATATCGTACGTGTGTAAGACGGAGACAACACATGCGGGTGCGACGTCCTCTTAATTACGAAGTTATGTACTATATGTGCAGCTAGCATAGGATATTTGGGTTTTTTTTATATTACTTCTATAAAATATACTACAGTGGTGTTAATTAAGTACATAAATGTAGTGTGATAGTCTTAAAAAAGAGATTCAGTCATGAGACTAAGATAGGGGGGATAAGACACCTATATCCTCCAGGTAATTAAGCCACTAGCAGCCAGTTAAATGAATCAACCATCAACCAGACATCTGTTCATAAACTACTATAATATCATAAATAATACCATCAAAGTAAAATTAAGTACTTCATAACGATATAGGTAACGTAATAAATTATACGTCAATGGAAAATTCTTCACCAATAAATTATACAACCCGATCGATGCGGAATATCTACGGTATACTTACGGTTGTCTTTGAGAAAATATTGACTGACATTCTAAATCATTATTTTAATGTCGTATTCGTCGAATTACAACGCGGTGAAACGTCGTTAGCGAATTATTAAGGCCGAAAATCTGCAAGAAGGTCATCCAATATCTGCGTAACGTTGATGAACGATTTTCGTCAGCTGCTCACTGTCATAAAAGCGAAAAGAAAGAAATGAACCCGACGGAGGACAGCTGAGGAAAGATAGTTCCAATGGGCCATGGCGAAAATGATAAATAAATAGCAAATAACTTGGTAGTGGGTGACTGGACGTGTGTCAGCAATATTTTACATTTTGATTCAGTAGTGACACGCATGGAATAAAAAGTTATTGAGCCAAAGCATATTATCCGAAAATTAGAATATTATTATTTTCGACGCCCTTCGGTCTGCCGATGGAACCGTTCGAGTGTATGACTGCAACTTAATACTTTTTACTGCTGCCAACGATTCAGTGTGACCACTGACTGCTGTCACGAGATAAAATTATTATGGTCAACAATAACAGGTAGTCGCAGGCAAAAATATATTTTTATAATATTATTATTATTACGACAGGGCACAGGGTATAATACTTTAATAATAATTGTTATTATTATAATTTATTATAGTCTGTGTTATTACCGTTTGTTCGTATTTTATACGTAGTGTATTTACTGTTTAGAATAATTAGTATAATCAATAGCCAATAGGTACAAATCTTACAATAGTTATGTACCTACGTATGTAATAATATGTTTGTATAATATAATAATATTGAATATTATATTAAATTCCATTGGTGACACATAACTTACTGCCGCGCTGATGGTGAAATGGAGCCAGACACAAATACACTATTTATTACTGCCAGATTGCCTAAGACAATAATAATTTTACCTCAGAATAAGTTAAATACAACCACGACACCGCACTGTCAGTGGCGTAGCCAGGATTATGAAATGGGGGGTGTTATTGTAATAAGTATACCTACATTAAAACCAAGTTTTTACAGTTTTTGTATGTAAATAAATTTAGGGTTTGGGACTTGACTTGTTGCAGTCAAAATTGTCAAAATATGCTTAAATATTTGCAGTTCCATTTTTATATTATTTTTGAAAAATGAATAAAATATATTACAATTTTGGTAATAAAAAACTAAAAAATAAGTAGGTATATAAACATGATAAAAATAATTTATACACGGGTTTTCTAAATTCAAATATAGGTAGGTACCTATATTGATTAATATGATGGACAGAAAACACTATTGTATGTTTTGGACATTTTTAAGCTATTTTGTGAAATAAAACAACTTAATTTTTAAAAATACTGGCATAAAATACTAGGTTAATAAATAAGTAATAACGAATAACGGATATGCGAACACCGTGATAAACGAACACATATCTACTGATTTTCATTTTTTCTTACAAATGTACAATCTATGATCTAGATGTCAA
>WHPZ01589874.1:3055-74876 GCA_016617965.1 Macrosiphum rosae
AAATCAAACCCTAGAGCCGCCACTGGTCCCCAGACCAGACTCCAGAAGTGAGCAGTGAAACCCACCTCATCATCGGCTCATCACTATTGATTCACCATCATGCGGCCACCATATCGAGTCTGGACAATAAACGTCATCGTCTGTCATGTGCCTTTTATCGTACTCGGCCATTGCAATCATGGCAACATTCACTGACCATGATCCACTGCATAGGCAGTCATACGGACAGACACAAAAATAAAAAAATAAAACATAAAAAAAAACACACATCATTGTAAAATCAATACATTCATCGTTCCACTCAGAATCTAAAATGTGTGATGTTTATGGCCCCTATCCCTAACCTCACCAAAAAAAAAAAAAAATTCTAGAGCCGCCACTACTCCCCAGACCAGACTCCAGAGATCAGCAGTGAAACCCACCTCATCACTATTGATTCACCGTCATTCGACCACCATAAATAAGTCGTCGTCTATCATAATGTGCCTTTTATCGTACTCGGCCATTGTAATCATGGCAACATTCACTGACCATGATCCACTGCAGGTGAATTTCCAAGCTCAACTTTTGGACACTACACGACTGACGATGTAGACAATGTGTAGTTACGTCCTACGTGAACACAGCTTAAAGTGACCGAATTATAATTACCTTGGTGACGACTGATTACAAGCTACAAATTTTTAAAAAATAAGTCTCCAAAAACGCGCAACTGATGAACCGTGCGATCTACCGGTGTAAAAATAAACAGAAACAACGGTCGTTATCGTCAGTGATTTTCGTTTGTTGTTGACGTGATAAGCCGGTATCTCTGACGTGCACGGTGATAACAGTGTTTATTAATTATTTCGTGAAAATAACAACAATAATAATAATAATAATCTGTCCATTGCTAGTGTGTTGCTGTAGTAAGTAGTTCTTCACCGCGGCCGTAAACTATAAAGTGGGCCTACGTTACGGTGTTCGTGACTGTTCAATAATTATTATCATTTACCACGACGACGGGAAGACAATTTAGTAACTCCATCATAATAATATGGCTGTCATCATAATAATTTATCGTCTTTAATTATTTTAATGGGTACGTGCGTGTACAACTACACTACACAATAACACGACGATAATAATAATAATAATATTGTAGTGGGTGTGTGCGTAGCGCGTGTGCGTTTGCGTGCGTGTGTGGCAATCCGTCGTGGTCGCGCGCGTCGTTATCCAAATTCCCAATTCCCAATCGGTTCGACCCGATAAAGAATAAATGCTCTGAGTGGCTGGCCTCCGCCGCCGAGTTCCGACCGTCTCATCTAGATCGTCATTCGTCATACGACGTGGCACGTTTAATGTTTATCATCCGTGTGTCACGCACCGCGTTGGTCTCGAACCGCACTATGGACCGTCCACGTTTCAGAAGACGACTCTCGACGACATCAGCCACCGACTCCTCTGTCGCCCGCGATTTCGGCGTCACCGACAACGTTTAACGGGTCTCCACCACCTCCACTAGGTACGTCAGCAAGTCACCGCCCCCTGGCAAGAGGACAAGTCGACTCACGTCCGGCGTGTAGAGGCGATCGACGGCTGGACTCGGGGCATGTAAAGACATGTGCGGCGTCGACACCAAAATGGCGCAAACCAAAGCCCTGATATTGGTCGGCGGTTACGGCACCCGTCTGCGACCACTCACGCTCAGCCGGCCGAAGCCGCTCGTCGAGTTCGCCAACAAGCCGATGATACTCCATCAGATCGAAGCCCTGGTCACAGTCGGTGTGCGAGAGGTAAACATGTTCACCATCTAGAACCTCGGCGGTTTGCCATGACTTTGTACACCTCTAACCGCCTCCCCAAGCTGCGTGACTTGTCGTTCGACACCTCAGTGGCGTCTCGCACAAGGTAGTGCTTTTTCATGCCAAAACCCCAGTGCGCCTGTGCACATCTCTATCAGTCCCTCAATGTTCTTTATATTATTGAGTACCTATAGTTAAAATATAATTTTTTTATTTGAAAAACAAAACATTTAGTTTAAGTTACCCAACTTATATTTTTAATTTCAATTTCTTACCAACTAGATTTTATTATTAAATTTATATATAACTTGATTTGATGGTACCTAATTAACTTAATAATATTATCTTTCATTGCTTAGTACTTACCTATACCTATTTATTCCTTATATTTTTGATACATGGTAAATGACAATACTAATATATTGACTGTTGAATTTAGGTTATATTGGCTGTTTCGTACCGTGCTGAACAGATGGAAAAAGAGATGAGTGATGAAGCCAAGAAACTTGGTGTTCAACTAGTTTTTTCACATGAATCTGAACCCCTTGGCACGGCTGGACCTTTAGCTCTAGCCAAACATTTGTTGGCCAATGAACAAAACCAGCCATTTTTTGTTTTAAACTCTGATATTATTTGTGAGTATCCATTTAAAGACTTGATTGCGTTCCATAAATCGCATGGTCGTGAAGGTACAATTGTGGTGACTAAGGTTGAAGAGCCATCCAAGTATGGTGTTGTGATGTATGATGAAGACACTGGTCGCATAGAAAGTTTCATTGAAAAACCACAAGAGTTTGTCTCTAACAAAATCAATGCAGGCATTTACATTCTAAATCCGTCTGTGCTGGATAGAATTAAGTTGGAGCCAACAAGCATTGAAAAAGAAGTGTTTCCGTTTATGGCCCAAGACGGTCAGTTATATGCGTTTAACTTAAAAGGATTCTGGATGGATGTAGGACAACCAAAAGATTTCCTAACTGGTTAGTAATCATTTGTATGGATCTCATGAATCTTAAGTACATATAATAATTGTTTGTTATTTCCAGGAATGTGCATGTACTTGACATCATTAAAGACACGTAGTCCAACTTCATTGTATTCTGCTGATGGTGTCGTCGGTAATGTTCTTGTTGATCCAACTGCCACTATAGGTGAAGGTTGTAAAATTGGTCCTAATGTTACTATTGGTCCAAATGTAACTGTTGAAGACGGTGCTTGCTTAAGAAGGTGTACCATACTAGCAGGGGCTACAGTTAAATCACATACGTGGTTGGATTCTTGCATAATTGGTTGGCGTTCGGTAGTTGGATGTTGGGTGCGTATGGAAAATACTACCGTACTTGGAGAAGATGTTATTGTTAAAGATGAACTGTACATTAACGGTGGACAGGTTTTACCACACAAATCAATCAGTACTTCAGTACCTGATCCTCAAATTATTATGTGATTAATATTATTTTATTTGTAAAAAATATTTTAATTATTATTAATTGTTAATTTTTTATTTTTGTGTACATAATTGGGGTTTTATTAATTTTTATTTATCAAATATTGAATCTGCGCAGAAAAAAAGGTCAATCTTAATCTTTTTGGATAAATGTATCCTAATGCCAGACAAATAAAAAGATTAAAGCTTATTCTTATATTAAATTCATTATGATGAAACATCTGTTCTGACAGTTCAGATTTCATAACTGCCATACACAGAAAGGTTGGACCTTTCAGATCCCAAGGAGCAGAATTATATTATAAAAAACAAATATTGTAGACATATTAAATAGCTATTTATTTTGTAACCTACCATAATAAATTAGGTTAATGAGCATGATTCATGCAATACTATATTGGAAAATAAACAATTATTTTTTTATTATTTGTTTAAATTTATTTAATTAAAAAACACATGCTTGGAATCATTTCATTTAAACTATAACTATCAAAAATTGATAGATTTCAACGTTTTATTGTGTACTCACGTTTATGTTTACATTGTTGTTTTATGTTTTTCACAACTAAACGACACCTTTATTATTATGTGTATAATAGTGTAAATAATATTAGTACAAAAAAAAAATATTTTTAAATGGTAAAAATTAAGACTATTGTTTATATTATGTTAATTATATTAACTTAACATTAGTCGGTTGTCATAACAAGACTTGTATTATAATGTTTGAAAAATCTATTACATTTGAAAAACATTATTAATTAGTAAATAATAACTAATAACTACTATACACATAAAAATAAAATGGGTAAAAAAACACTTTTGAGTTATCTCTTACGCAAACGTATATTTCATCAATAATACATTTCACAAATCATTTATTTTATTATTTTTTAATTGTTACATTTGTTAATTTATATAATTTATCAACACACTCATGGTTATCAATCATGAGACTCAATAAACATCTACTAAAGATAAAGATTCAATGCATTTTTTATTATTTAGGTATATCAGATTTTATTCCAAAATATAATTTATTTTAACTTTTCAACTTGTTTATTTTTATATACATTTTGTTATGTTCATAATTACAAAATATGTTACAAAAACACTTACTATAGGAAACTATAAATCCGATATTTTGATTTTGAAATAAATATAAAAAATATTTTATATATTATGAGTTATACTTTGAAGGTAAACATTTTTGTTGATTTTTTAATCACATTAAAAATTAAAACTGTGTTTAAATTGTACCATTCTGTTGAATAAAATTATTTATATTTACATACTTGAAGTGTTTTATGTTACATTTTAGATTCTTGACAATGCAATGAGGAAACTGACTTTTTGTCACGCCTGCACCGAAAGTTTGGTTTTCGATAGCGGTTGAAGTGTTGAAAAGCGTTCTTTTTCCGTCCAGCGGGCGGTAAAGAAGGGAATCCCAAAAAGTACCTGGTGATAAAGTGGAAATCCCAAGAAGTGCCGGGCGATAAAGTGGAAATCCCATAAAATGCCGGGCGGCAAAGTGGAAATCCCAAAAAGTGCTGGGCGCACATATCACGCGCGTATTCACTGCACAACCAGACACTGACATCTAATATCTATACCACGGTCCTTTAACAAACATTAACTTTTGGTTACATCTTATATTCATATTACCTATAACCTCCATGCGTCACGCTTAAAATAAATAAAACCTAATTGTTTTTTTCATGAAAATATTGCCGTCGTAGAATTGCGGCCTAGTTGTCGCATTACCTTCGCCGTGATCGATGCACGTAGAGGCGTAACGAAAATAAGTATGTGTGGCTCGTGCGGGAAGGCAATTTCCCGCTCTTTCCACACAATATACTATTGCAGTTAAGTGTTTTTTTTTATATAAATGATCGTCCATGTTGGCTCCCGAGATAAGGTACGATAGGTATGCATATTAACATTTTTTTTCTACTATAAATTTAAGATCGTTTTTCTATACAAAATTTTGACTACCTATTCTTTGGGTTTTCTATTTTCTTTTTTTTTTTACATAGAACTTTTATTACAGTGTTGGGTAGATTACTTTTGAAAAGTAATAAAATCGCGTTACTCGTTAAATAAAATATTTTAAATTCTCGTTACCCGACATTATTTTTATCGCGTTAAGTAACTTTGATTATCGACGCAACAGACCAGGTAAAATATTTAAATTTTTAACTATCCCGGAAGTTACTATAAATCTCAAGACTTCGAGTATAGATGTATAACTATGAATATTATAATGACGTTTCGTTTATTACTTTTTGATTAGATCGAACGAAACAATGTGTTTCAAGTGAAATCTGTCAATGCCCAATGGGTACTCGGCGCAAGATTGACTGTTCAGACTATGTCATAATGGTAAATGGGCTTATCAGGCTTATTTACGGGGGGGGGGGCATGGGATCCGGACCCCTCCCATTGGCCTTATAAATAAATATCTAAACATCTAATATATATATATATTAATATATTCTCCTCACTATGTGTTTGGAAAATTAACAGGAACCCTCCATGAAAAATCCATAAACACCTACGTCACTGAATTGGTGACTGTTCGAAGGAAGACGTGTTTTTGGTTACATTAGTTCTGGAAATATTTAATTGTCATGGGCTTATTTTGGATTAGCGAAGTAATCGTTTGGAGTCTACAAGACCTCATATGCTTTGATATTTTAGCCTTCGGGTGAGTAAACATAAAATGAATTATATTTTCATCGTACTATCACCATTCACCAGTAAATATTTGTGTTGAATTTCTGATCCGACTTTAAGATAATAATAGGTTGCTATGTTCTAGTATAATTTATTATACTAAATTTCTATATAATATTTACTGGTTTATCTGCTATCAAAACAATTACTTCACTGATGATAATTACCATTTACCTATAAATTGTTTATGGAAATTATCTCTAGTTTAAAATCTAGACATTTTCGAGTTATTTGATACAGTTTTCACGTAGATCACTCTTAAACATTAATAAACCAAATCATCGATATAAAGTAGAACACTTATTTTTTAAATGTTGATAGACAAGTATTTATTGCATTGTATTTTATTTTTATTTGGTATTTGCTTTATAATTTTTCTAGACACATTTTCTAACTATTAAGTACCTAATTAATAATTAAGTTGATAATTATGTTAATATTTAATAATTTGGTATGTATAAATAAATGTGTATTACACATTTAACTGTAGAAATTGCTATTTATATTCGTATTTAAAAATAATTATTAATTTCGTAAAAACTAATACAATACAAAAAATAATATAAGACAATTGATTTTAATAAAAGAAAAAGTATCGTTCGCTTTAAATTTTTGGAAATAGCTTGCTTTTCTTTCAGGTACACGGTGACCTTAACTCGAAAATACCACAGTGATAACTGATGAGCAATCGTGGACAAAATCTTTACAGCTGGTTTGGCCATAGGAAATCAATGTATCGGAGGTAAAATTCCGTTCTTTTTTTCCGGTTGGTTTTTCAAACGAATCGATCATACATCAACCCTATTTGGAGACTGCCTGTCTAGTTCACCAACTGCATTACATTGGGATCGTGTCGTGATGTCTTGTCAGCTTATGTTGGATTTATTGCCCCTCAGAGTTCTGCCATGACAGTAATGGCATTATCCGGACTATTATTGGCTGGTAGCTGGTTTTATACCACAGGTGACGCCGTGACGGACGTGCGAATAGGCAACAAACGAAACACAAACGAATGGAGTTACTTTGGATGCACCGCTGCAGGTCCGCCAGATTATAATTTTTTTTCAAACCACCACACAGGAGGGATAATTGTACAAAAACCTGGCCAAAATCATATACGTTGGAAAAAAACAGGCTGCATGGAACTTATATAACTGGCAAGTAATCTTATTAGTTATTATATATCAAGGTGAATTTATAAATCCGTTTATTTACTTATAAATCCACCTTGTTAGGTACTTATATATAATTTATACCTGTGTTTATATCTTATCAAGTCATAATATTGATAAGACGATTTCTCATAAATTTAGATAATAAAATAATAAATGCTTCAACAATGTCTTTTTACGTGAAGCAAGGTGAAGGTAATTCATTGATTTTATTATTAGAGATTTGTTTAATAATTTATTGTTACCTATCTAATTAGTTTAAACTTGTGGTGAATGACGATGGTCCATTTAATGATTTCATGTTATTTATAATATATAGCTTCCGACGGGAAATCCACTATACTCACTTACCTACTGAGTACTGACGCCTAAAATACTAAAACATAATATTATAGGAAACATTCAACGAAAACAATTTTGCATATCTGCTCGTAAGCGGTCTATAATATTCAAATTGGTAAAAAAAAAAAAAATTTTACATTCAAAATAGTAGTTAGGTAGGTACTAATAGTTTGTGTGCCCATAAAATCATAATTTTTTTTACACAAATAATAAATTAAAATATATTTAATAATTACTCAATAAATAATTGGCATTTAAATAAAATTATAATATAATTTGTGTAATTTGTGTGGGCCGATTAACTATAACGTGCATTATCTTCGTACTAGCAATAAATTGTTCACAAAATTGAATATAGAAAAATATAGGTATAAACGTAATATAAGTAAAAAGTAAATAATACTGATAACAACAATAGGTAGGTATATATCGTATATAATAGTATAATACGCACAGCTAAAGAGTATACGGAAACTAATTATAAAAAGCATATGCGTTAGATAATATTATTAGGTATAATATCATGCCATGATATAATATAGGTATTTTTATATTTTATAATAATATAAAAATAATTATGATTATTGATCAACGACAGTTCTCAATAGACTTTTACACTCCACTCCGCAATCACCCTAAAAAAAAAACAAATTGCGATTTACGATTAACGATTGATTATAATATTATTACTGTACGTTCTTATAAAGTTATAACATTATCGATTATACTAATTTTATACTTATATTTTATTAATACTCTTAAATATATTCTCGTAATACCTACCATGGATTCTTTATTTCTTCTTATAGGTACCTACTTTATAATATTATATTAATTATCATGTATATAATACATCGTATACCTATCTATTTGTAATTGTTACAGTGAAATATAAAAATTAAATTTAAATTAGGTAACTCAATGTTATTACTATAACATTACATTCCTGCAGTTTACAGTACTGGCGTACTGCATATGAATAATAATTACTATAGTAGAATCATTGATTATAAATACTATACTATACTATTTATGATCAATGATAGAATGTTATAAGCTTATAACTTTTAACTTATAAGATTATGGAGTTTAACTGGGAGGTGAACGCGGTCTGGACACCTTTTACATCTAAATTTTATCACTCACAGCTCTTTCCATCGCATCGTATATTATGCTGTATCTGATTTGAAAAACAACTTAATTATCCATTATAATCTATAAAGTTATTTACCAATCGAGGCATAGGCCCAAAATTGACTAAATTTTTTGGTGGGACCCAAGCCCCCCTTCTCATAGGCCATATAGTTTAGTACCACAAAATATAAAAATTAGTACTAGTTACTAGATTTTGAACTTTGGACTTGACCAACATTTGGGGGGAGTAAGTTCCCCGAAGCCCCTCCCCCTATTTGCGCCAATTTATCGAGGTAAGCAGTGTTATCGATGGAAAAATATCCAATTTTACTAGTGTTTTTCATATAATAATATCAAATAGGTATTAACAGTGTGCTACCTGGTACCAAGTGAATATTATATAATAAATTATAAAATATAATATGAAGTTTTTAACATGCAACAATTAACTTGGGTAGAAAGTTATATCACCCTGCATAGTGCATACATACAAAAATAAAAGTAAAATAGCCGATACTAGTTAACGCAAGAACAAATAAATTTATTTAGCGATAATGTTACATAATATTAATTTAATTCATAATATAATAATAATAATCAGGAAAATATACCTATATCTGAATAATACACTCGTGACAATATAACTGTATATAAATTATGTTAGTACGTTTATATAAAATATAAAGCATAATAATTAATATCATAGTAAAATATTATATAGTATGCCACGAGTGACTAAAGATGGCGTGAAGAAATCGAATTTTTATTAACAACTATATTAAAAAATTTAAAAAAAACATTTAATCTATTACATTACGTATGTATATTGAATGACAATAATGTAAGACACATTTTGTGAAATATCTACTTCAGGACGTAGTATAGTAGTAGTTGCAGTTGTTGGTTGTAGTACTATAGTCAGTAAAGTAGTCTGTGCGCGTCCACAATGACGGTGGAATGAAAGAGCAAGGCGCAAGCATTATTGTGACACAAGTGTGATAAGCAAATATTTGAATTCTGAACCACAATCGCTCTGGGAACAAATAAATTAAATAAGTACGTAAAAATGATATTTTTGATCAAATATGTTATCATGGTCTTAATGCCTTATAATATTATGATTTTATATGTCATCATTGTCCATAATATTTTATTTTAGTACGGTGATGACAAATAAAATTATATATGATTATTGGAGACTAATGGAGTACCTGATTATAATATAAACGTTTTTAACCAATACAAT
The DNA here is from genome assembly GCA_016617965.1 of Macrosiphum rosae. Lineage (NCBI taxonomy): Eukaryota > Metazoa > Arthropoda > Insecta > Hemiptera > Aphididae > Macrosiphum > Macrosiphum rosae. The sequence continues at coordinate 12,917 of WHPZ01589874.1, forward strand.
AATTAGTGATGTTAGAAACTTCCAGGGCCTAAAATACATCTGATTTCAGGGGACATACCACACACTTATTAATATTGCACTGTTACTTTTGGGCTTTGGCAGTTTTCTATAGCAAAAAGAAACCTGTAGGGGTTGAAGCACACAAAATCCGCCCCCACATTTATATACCACTTACCCTGTAAGTGAGTTAGTGAGGTAACTTTTATAATTATTTTAAATTACTAAAAGCAGTAAAAGCCTATGTGTGTAGTAAATTGAAAAATATTTAAATATTTTTGTATGTTATCATCATCAGTTAAAATTCAATTTATGATTATAATAATCAGTCTAATACTTCAATTTTTTTAATATTTTAAGTTTTAACATATTTTAGAATCAAAATAAACAACAACAATACATATTTATAATATTATGCTATATTATAGAAATAAAATAAGTAGGTAATTAACTTAATAACAGAATAGGTGAGTATAGTAAATTAAAATATTAAATGATTAATATTTGTTATTTCTACAAAACTAAAACCACGTTTTAAAACTTGGGACACACTTTGACTTACAAGGGACACAAAGTGTGACAGGGGGCACGGTATTTTAGCCCCTGGAAACTTTCCATGTTATTAGGTATTATTGTTATCCCCTGATTTTTTGATCCTGTACCTTATTCAAAATATATTTATTAGGAATATGTATTAACCATTAGGTGAGATGTAGCAAAACACAATTATTTACCAATACGATGTTGAAGTGGAATTAAAAAAAAGAGCTCTTACCATCGCATCGTACATTATGCTGCATTTGATTTGAAAAACAACTAAATTATCCATTCTAATGTTATTTCTAAAGTTATTTGACCATTGAGGTAAGCAGTGTTATCAATGGATAAATATCCAATTTTACTAGCATTTTTCATATAATATTATGTATATAATAATATCAAATATTAACAATGTTGTGCTCCCTAGCTGGTACCACGCGAGTGAATATTATATAATAAATTATAAAATATAATGTGAAGTGTTTGTTTTTAACATGCAACAATTCACTTGGATAGAAGGTAGTATTATCACCCTGCATATACATACAAAAATAAAAATAAACAAGCCGATACTAGTTAATGCAAGAAAAAAAATGTATTTAGCTATAATTTTACATATAATATTAGTTTAATTCATAATATAATAATAATAATCAGGAAAATATATACCTGAATAATAATACATTCGTAAAAATATAACTGTATATAAATTATGTTAGTACGTTTATATAAAATATAAAGCATAATATTATACCTATTAATATTACAGTAAAATATATAGTATACCATGAGTGAGTAAATTTTGTCTCTCTGCGGTGGAGTGAAGAAATCGAATTTTTAATAACAACTGTATATACGAAACTTTAACAATGGACATTTATTATTAATATTTATAAATTTAAAAAAAAAATGTATCTATTACATTGCTTATATATATTGAATGACAATAATTTGAGACACATTTTGTGAAATATCTACTACAGAACGTAGTATAGTAGTAGTTGCAGTTGTTGGTTGTTGTAGTACTATAGTCAGTTGAGTAATCTGTGAGCGTCCACAATGACGGTGGAATGAAAGAGCCTTTTTAAAAACATTATTGTGACACAAGTGTGATAAGCAAATTTTTGTAATCTGAACCACAATCGCTCTGGGAACAGATATAAATTAAATAAGTACGTAAAACGATATTTTCGTTCTATGTTATCATGGTCTTATAATATTATGGTTCTATATGTCATCATTGCCCACAATATTTTATTATATCTATGATTGGACTATAGTTGGAGTACCTGATTATAATATAAACTTTTTTAGCCAATACAATAAAGGAATTAGTGATGTTAAAAACTTCCCATGTTATAAGGTATTATTGTTATCATCTGATTTTTTGATCGTGTACCATATTAAAATACAATATTAGGAATATGTATTAGGTAAGATGTAGAAAAATATACAATTATTTACCAATACAAAGTTGATGTGAAATTTAACAAAAAAGTAGAATATTACATTTTTAACGAATTTCTCCACCAAATTAAAATCTTCAGATCTCAGCTCCGAACTGAGAATTTTCTGTGCCGTGAACTCACCGTGTATTGTATTATTGGTTATTGTGTCCCCTCAAAAAAATTAAATGATTATATTATTATTTAAGAAGACTGTGCAGGATTTTTAAGGGGTTCGTATAGGCAATTCCTATGACATATACGATTTGAAAGATCAAAAACAAAATTTTCGTTTTGTACTTTTATCCCGTAATATCCTGCACGAAAAGTCTTCACTAATGAAGAAACTTTGACTTTGCATTAATGCACCTATTGTCATACACGAGTAGACGACTATTGATTTTTAATTGAATAAGATAATGAACATTATAATTATTACGTAGTGTTACGCGCTCTTGTTTTTTCACAATGTTGCAAATGTTTTTGAAATCCATAAAATAAACACAGATATAAAAAAAAGCAAGTAAGTGCAGTGGGGTGGAGTAGGTCAGCGGTAATAGAAGTTTGTCCATCGTCATTTTGGTCCGAGGACAGGATAGTGTATTATTATAATATTCGTTTCGAATGGAATGATTGAATTCGATAAAAAACCATTCTGAGCGGACGAAAGAAAATTTATGAATCATAAATATGTATTAATAAGTAATCATTAATTGTATATAGGTAATATACCTAGTGGGGCTTAGGTAATATTTAAATTTTATTAGTTTCTGTGGTGATCAACAAAGCGTTAGAAAAATAAATTTTGGTGGTTTTTCCTGTGGGGTTAAAAAACTTTTGAGAAAATCAAAAAATGACCATCTTGATCCAATTTGCTAAAAGATAAGATACTATATGTTGAAATCGAACCACTCCTTTTGGGAGAAATTTTATTTCGCTCCGATCAGAATTTAATATATAATATAATATATATTGTTATAGGCGTGTTATAATGTGTGCGTTTATGCGGACTTTGATAAAAATACATAAATAAAAAATGAATTATAATAAAATAAATAAAATATAGGTACTATCGCAAATAAAACAAATATAATTATTTCAATCGGTTTATATAAATACTAATAAAAAAAAAAAAAAAAACGATATTTTAAATAGTTTATTATTTACATGAAATTAAAAGTCGGTACAGGTATAAAGCAAGAACTGAAGTGCCTTTCCTCATGCATTTCTAAGCTTTATTATTGCACGAGAGCCAATAACAGACGCTTGTAATCCCCAGAGGTGTCGCCCTAAAACAAAACCTCATTAACCGATGTACGATACAGCATAAATATTGGTATTGCAATTGTATATTATATTATAAAGTTACACAACAATGTAGGTACATGACTATCATTTGTCGCCACGCCCGTCGAACAATGTAGTAAAACAACAACTATAATTCGATCGCGTGTATATAAAATCATCAAATTATACTTATAATAATAAATTCAAACGTCACATACATATATTGTTGCACAATGATAAAAATAATACAATTTGTATATTATTATTGTTATTATGTTATTAAATTGTATATTGTTAGATAAAGATTATTACAATCGGTGGGCAATATGGGTTATGCGCGATGTTATAGATCTTGTGTTTATGTTATATTATTTTAATATATGACTATATTTTTATGTTATGTAAGTCCTGTCTGTATAAACTTGGACATATTATTATTATCATACGCTGCAGTTGTCTATTTAAACAATTAAAACTGACAAAAAGGATTTTTACCATTGTGATATTAATATATAGGTAATATACATAATATATTAACTCGATCTAAAAAAATTAACCATCGGTGTTTGTAGTTTCTCTGTGTTGAAACGCATACACTATATAGGTAGTTACGGGTTAGTAAACACCGTTTTTGGTTTCTTCGTTCGCTAATGGGGCCATGTTAGCAGTGTAAGTGGCAATACGACTATATTGTCAATTACAGAATTTAATAGCTTTGCTTCATAGTATACTACATAGATCTGTGTAGAGATTGTTCAATGGTAAAAATAGCATTAAGGAAAAATGTAAAAACATAAATACCTACATAATATTGTCTTTTAAACCACCGTGAATGAGGTAGCCTTTTTATTTAGATTACCAACAAAATATATATTTTATTGTATTATGACGTGTACCTATCGATCACTGAACTGCGTAAGTAGGTACTGTTATGTAAATAGTGACAGTTTTTAAAATGAAAATTATATTTCCATTGAATCGTCATTTGAAAGACGTGCGTAAACAAATCGAATATTATACTATAGGTGTTAGGGAAAATTTTTATCCACTGTACCCGTCATTTTAAACATGAATATCGATTCTAGTGGATTTGAAATTAATATTAATAACCTCAGTTAACTGATTTCGTTATTGACACGTTCGACATACAACAAAAATCTCATTGTTATAATACGATTTGTAATCCCATCAATAACATAGGTAATAATAAATAACAATATGTAACGACCAAAAAAACGACTCGTATTATAGTCGGCCATGTACAGTTACGGACGTCCATAATAATTTGCTCGTTTTAATAATAGACAACTGCAGCGGCCGATAGCCACGTCGTGCCGAGCTACATATTATTATAGGTACTTGTGAAATGTCCAGTTTTATGAAATAGCAAGTGCATAGTAAAAATATCATAAATTATTTTATAATACTATTATTATCAGGCGAACTCTAGGCACCGTTTGTTAGCTATATACTTTATACGAGCGTGTGTGTGATAATATGAATATGGTATATTGGTATACTGCTATAACCATGAATTAAGATACGTTGAGATATATTATCTCAATGCATGGTTAGAACACACATACCTATGTGTATATAATAATATTATTTATTATTATATTATATTGCACGTTAATTATGGTGACTTACGGCGATTCTGTCGGCCAACGGAGTACCGTAAATGGTCTCGTAGGACTGTTTGATGTCTCCCAAATCGATTTCAGATCTGCCCACAATGATCCTGATCAGCTGACGGTCGCTGGTGCCGAAGCCCGCCATCGAAGCTTCCAACTGGTCGGCGTAGTAGTCGCTTTTCTTCTTGGCACTTTTCACTGTACAATGGCAACATTTTAATTTACCGATAAAATAGCTTGTAAAGGGTAGGTATTATAAAGCCGAGAAAACTTCGAAGTTACCAGCTACCGAGAGAATGGGTAATCATTTATATATATTTATAAATATTATATATTAGTTATTTCTTATTGAAGGCTGTAGCGGGGAGAGAGAAAACACTAACCGATGGTCAAAAAGCCGTGTTCCAGAGCGCCGGAAGTTTCGTTCTTGATGGTCTCTACGATGTCCTTGCCAGTGAGGTTCTCATACTCTTCGAAAATGGCTCTCAGCTGTGGGTAGGAGCGAGTGGCCAAAATCGAATTGAAAGTCGACTCGTCAGTGCCCCATTGAGCTTCACCTGGAAAATATAAACGGTGTGTCAATATATTATATTATATTTTATTTTTTTTTAATTTTATTTTTTTTTCAAGAAGACAATGGGGCCCACTAAACATGTTCGTGTTGGGGGAAGGGGCATGAGTTCACAATTTGAAATATAAATACATTGAATATAGTTCATATAAATATTATACAGATATACAACCAACCTACCTACATATAATAATTATTTAACACACATATATTCAGGGCTTTAAAAGTTTTTTTTAATTAGCTATACTATTTACTTATTTAATATTGAGAGCTCAACAATCGTAAATGTAAAATCAGGCTTATTATAAGTTAAACAAATTATAACCATGTATCACCATTAGTAATCAATTCGTATAGCCCACACTAAACAAAATACTTTATTGTACATACCTAGTGTGTGTTATCTTACGTTTTAGCAAAGTCCTAAGTACCTAAATATATAGTAGCATGTGCATAAATATGTAAGTTATTATATAATGCATTAATTAGAATAAAGTAAAATTAATAAATTATAATTGGTAAAAACGTCTCTGCGTCACTGAATTAAGCAGCATTTATCGATTGAAATCATTCATTAATTTTGATTTCATTATTATTATTAATTGTTTAAAACCAAAAATAGGATTAACATACCTGCGTCGATTAGAGCCTGGGCGTCTGCGACTGCGGCGCTGCGATCGACTTCCACGTCTTCGTCGCGATTGGCCTACAAAACGTAAAATTTTAATGATTCATGATTGTATATTATAATATTGTGGTCATATTATTATCATTCGAATAGTTAATACAAAAATGGAAATTACAAAATATCTTTGTTTTACACGTAATCATCAAATACACGTGTATTGACTATACAACTATAGTTATCCGAGTGATGCCATGACCACTGATCGATATTGCTATCCTTTCTAGTTGACCTAACCGCACTAGAAACTACGATTCTGCAATGTAATTTAAGTCTGCTCTTAACACCAATATATTATTATAAAATATATGTACGTTGCGTCGTTTCCATTATTTCCAATCGTTTTGCATATACGTATTAGGTACGTATAATTCGATATTATAGTTTGACTGTCGAATTTTTTATAAAGTATACCTATATAAAGTATTATAAACGGTGATATCTTATGAAATACTTACCACCAAAGTACTTAACACTTTAACCAAATCAAACCGATAGTTTAACTGTGTATAATATCGCTAATCAAATTTCGATTAAGTCACTATGAGATTGCCTAAAATGTTGTACTCTAATACTTGTATTAGCAATTTATAAAAATAATTTTATAATTTTTGATATAAGTTTGTGGCTAAGCCCGCATCCGTACACTTTTTACCAAACAATTTATTAAATGGTATAGTCTACTGAAGTATTATAGTATTATAGCTGAGTAGAGATAACGTTGATATTGTATTACTAGGTATTAATCTGTTGCGTTGTGTGCACGATGGATAATAATATATCAAACGTTATTATTCAGTTTGTCTTACAAAAATAGTTTTTATCGATGTCTAATACATATTACGATCGTTACTTACACAGCACAAAGAAACCAGCAATCTCTGGAAAGATCCCGAAGTGTCGGATTTCAAATCGTCTTCCAACGAGTTTCCGTATTCTGTAAAACGATAGGTATGAATAAATACGAAGTTTAACAGCTGCAGTGGTGTTCGAAATTCGACTAAAGGTTCGCACTAATAATATAATATTATTATTGTTACGTTTTTCGTAGACAGAGGAAATGGTTCGGACTCCAAAGTTGCTGAGAGTGCCCAAAATTTCGGCAATGGCCTCTTCGTCAGTGCCTACGCCACTGATGGCGTCTTTTAATTCCTTGGCATAGAACTCCGGAAGTGGGGTCATCAGAGCGACGATGGCGTTCTCGAAGTTCCCACCGAGTTCGCTCTTCAGATCGTCGATTAAATCCTGCATGGCAAAGAAGCGTACGTTATAATTATTTTTTTAAATACATTCTCCTGACAAGGTTACGATAATATAGTACACACAGATATAATATATAATGTATCATAATATAAATGATGCATTGTGTACGATGCGTTCTTCGTTCTTGAACGAACTGGTTGCGATTATATTATTATGTGGTAAAAATACACCAGGCATTTCGAAAAACAATAGAAATTATTGTATACTATGCCGTACCATAGATAATAATATTATACTGACTACTTTAAAACAATTTAAATTAAATAATTTGATATTTTGTTGGAAAAATAGCATTTATCTTTTTTCTTAAATATTCAATTATTTATTATAATATATCAACGAATTTTAAATTAAGATATTTTCTACTTAGCGAATATTTGAAGAAAAATAATTAAGTTAAAATTAAAATATTATCTTCTTTTGTGCATATTGTGCTACAGTTTTATAATGGACATATTACATATTTGCATTATTATAATTTCAACTTCAAAGTCTATAACGCATGTGTAACATTGATAATTATATATGATATTTGATCAGAAATTGTTTAATCTCGGGTAATTTTAATTTTATCATTATTAGCGATTCATTAGTAGTAGTTACATTTATTTGAACTTTTAATTAAACGGATTTTGTCTTAAGTTCAATAATAATGCTGTATAATCACCATGCAGTATCTTTATAAATGTATATATTATCAATAGAAAAATATAGCTGTACGATTTTGATTTAATTATAGATAGCATCCACAACAATTATATCTATTAAATTTATTTTATAGTATAAAATATGTTATATGTTTAACTGATACTAAATTATTGATTTGTAATATTATATTTTTGAAAATTGAAAAGAAGTGTGATATCTGATGGGATGGATTCATCAAGGTATATCAGTGTTTTTATATCGATAATAATAAGTACCTATAGGTATCTCCTAGTTTTTACCTAATACTTAGGTTATTTACCTAATACCTACTTAGGTTACTATATAGGTACTACGTACTAGGTATAGTTATTTTTATGCCAAATTCGTTTGTATTAAATTTAAATTTGTAAATTATGAGTTATTCGTAGCTAATTAAATTGTAATTTTTTCTTCAGGACACTAATATATTATATAGCACGATAAAATTGTATGTTTATTATCGTTTTTAATAATGAAACCATTAAATCAATGGTCTCATCAGAAAAAAAAGAACTAAAATGTATTTAGCTTCATTTGGATTTCAGATTCAAAGTGTAAAAAAAACACACTCATATAATAGGTACATATTATCATGTTTTACGTGATCAAAATGATGGATAATCTGTACATCTTTACAAAGAAAAGGGGGAACAATAGTGACGATTAATGAGTAAATTATTTTATAGACTACTGCATAGATTGAAAAAAATATATAATACAAGCTATGCAAAAGTTCAAAATTGAGTGCCTGATGATTAAAATACCTTATTGATTGGAATATAATTAGAAGGTGTGTGCTTAACTATTTTCAAAAAAAAAGAAGAATAGCTTATCCTTCCCCCTTTCACCGATTCTAGCATTATACCTATATTGGCTATCACGCATGCCAATACTATTATATTTGAATTTCGCTATAGGTAACGCTATAGAACATAATGTTCTATGGTAACACCGATATATCACACGGCAGCTGATTTCTAGCCTACCTACTTAAAAATATTTATTGTGTATAGGTACACTGTGTCGGTAAACCTATACTACGATGATAATAGGTAAACAAATAGGTATATTATCGTCGAAACAAAGTGCGGTACAAAAGCTTATAACAATATTATCAAATACAGTATAATATCTTCGCATAAACTACGCATAATAAAATAATTGCAATGCACACATCGGCATTCTTTGATTTCGTCACATTCATCAGTTTTCTATATTCATTCATCCACTAAAAAATTTACATTATTTCAATAACATACGATTTTCTGTACCATTAACTTTACGCGTTGCAGCATAGATCATAAACGCGCCGAGAGTCAAAAGCTACTCCGTCTGGACACGCCTTTTACCTAGGTTCAATTTTTTTGGGGGTGGTGCACTCCTACATAAACGAAAGTCAGCCAAGACTACTCACATTATCGCAGAACACGCAACTAACCAATATAATAATTATTAATAAACTGAAGTGCATTATGTAGTATGTACTGCTATTATAGTGGTGATACTATTATATAAAAGTAATAATTATCATTGTTGTTCATTGTACGTAGGTACCGAGTATATATTATTATTAATAGTAGGTATCTATTATGGTATATAGTGTTTATTGTGTGTTTTTTTTAAACATTTTTTAAATGTATTTAAGGTCAAACCAACCGCTAGATATTTCCGATCGATTGTACAAACTATGCCTGTGCACGCAGAACTATCAGCGAACCATATAATTTGAACGTCCCACATAATATTATACTCTCCACATCGTACTATGATGAATAATGTCAAATAAGTAAACGTAATTTTAAAAGAAGTCACATAAACTTTCTCCAAAAAATAGTAAACCACGCAGCATCTCGACGCTCTCTCTTTAGTGCATTCTCGTTATAATATGTATACATATTTGTTAGTGAGAGAGAGAAAGAGAGAGAGAGAAATGGAGGGTATCCACTTTATTATTCAGTCTTCAATATATTTATTATTTATTACCTTTCCGTAGAGTGTCTTGAAAGCTTCTTTGATCTCCTGTCTCTGAGTGTTGGACCGTCTTGCCAGCACGTCGATGATGGCCTGCTCGTCCGTACCGAATCCTTTCATGGCTGCCCTAAGTACGGCGGCGTCAGCTTCGGCGTCGAAATCGGCTGCCGGGCGGACCGTGGGAGTGCACTGCACGAGGAAATAAATACAAACAAAATTAAGTAACAATTCGAGGTGAATAAACCGCGTAGGTAACCTAACCGGGTCATTGGGACTGGAAATATTTTTGGATCTTGACTACTGAGCTGGCGAGCTCAACAGACTACGTTTCTGCGGTAGTAAAATACCGTATATTGTGCCAATTTCGGTTAAGAAAAAGCGAGCTTGTAAATATCGCGAAGACCGAAATGGAGCGAATTGTGATGATGATAATAATATTATACTATAGTAGACTTACCCTAGTCGTGTAGTAAGTCATTTTGATATCGGATGGTGTAGTGTTGCCGACGGAGTTCTAAAACCAAAAAATAATAAAAATGAATAAAGCGTGTACGGTAAAAATGTATAATACTAGGTATGGGGTACCTACATAATAAAATATATTAATTTATATCGTATAGGCAGTTAACCCGTTGACTGGCCGGCACAAACTGAGTGCATTATAATGTTTGCCGTCTGTCGGCGTATAAAATTTAGCGTGAGTCATCGCGGCGATAGAAAAAAAGAATAAACGTGATGATATTTTGCCACAGGCGATTGCGCCGCCTCCCCTCTCCGAGTAACGCATTCTCGACGTGAAATAGTAGCAAAATATAATAGTAATATGCACTATCTGCCATATACGACGGTTCTGATGTGTATAGTAATAATACCTATAGTGTATTATAATATCGTATACGTGCGGTTTTTATTCAATGAGAGGACCGCCGCTCCTAAATCACAAATTTATTTTTAATTGATTCGTTCGGTGTGTGCAGCGTTCATTGTATTCTGCAGAGGGCTCGTTTGTGTCGTGGACGCGTTATTGTGCGGCGTTTAGTTGATAGGAATTTAAAAAATGAGCGCACATGTCCCGGATAACAACAATAGTGTTTAATTTAAACAACGAATGATTCTGAGGCACTTATTTTTGTGTGCATTTTTTCAAAACCCTAATAAAATCAAACATCAGAACGATAATAATATATTCAGATTATATCGCACCGCCGATACCACTTACAGCATAATGATGAGTCGTGTTCTTTGAGAGTGTCATATATTACATAAACATTATATACAATATATTATTATAGTACGTTTTTCGAAATAGTATTTATTGAAAAATAAACGTGACGCTGACACGCAAGAGAAACGTAATTTATTATTCATTTTAGATGGAAATATCTTTCGTAAAGAGTTTATCACTATATTTTATTCACGAAAGTCGTTTGACATATCGATACAGTTTTTGGGCTGAATACGACTTTTTTTTTGACCGTAACCAATTTCGCTAAACCGATTTTTATCGCCATAGAAACGCAAATCAACAATACAAACGTAAAATTATCTATGATTCCTCAATTTTGAGGAAAAATATTGAGTAATATGGCAGTGATATATATCATTTATATCAGTCATTATCATGTTATAAAATGTATCAAGTTGTTTTCTATAAATATCGATAAAAAATTTTTCGCCCTATCGAAAATCTTACAAATGCGATATAAGGTGGTTCCCTATAGGTTGTAACTTTTAGCAGGTATTCACTGTTACCAAATAATTAAAAAAAATGTTTTAACATTTATTACGTTATTTTGGAATTATAGAGTGAGCTCGATCAGTTTGAATTTTATTAAAAATTGAAATGTGTAACCACTGAACCACACAAATATAATGTACTTATAGTATAATACCTACACGAATAAAATAATATCTTGAAATATTCAGATTATATCCTCAACTGTTGACTACCCATGTACTAAGTATTTATATGTACCTATACGAATATAAAATAATCTTTGGGACTTGTTAAATGCCATGTGATATACCTATAAATTATAAAATTTATATGTTTTTTTAAACTACAAGTAATATTTATCAACATTTTATTCATTCAACATGAAATTAAATGTTAAAACTGCGAGTTATTTCCGGTGAATTTATATCATAAAAAATATTATGGCAAAAGAAAACGGTAATCGCAAATCGCCTCATCATTGCTCTCTTTTTGAATACCTACGCTAAAACGAATTTTATACGGTTAATCAGCTTTTCATCACAATTTTGTAAATGCTAATTACGCTATGTGGTAATGTGGTATGATATTAGGCTTATGAGTTAGTCATCTGTATTCATCAAAACGTTAACATTGGTATTTAAATTCTATAACAATAGTCAATAATAATTAGTCATATAAATAATTATAAGTATTTATAATTTTATCAAAATACATATTTGGGTCGACAAATATAAGCTCAAACCTATTGTAAAACTCCCATTGATGTTTAAAATATCACTGTATAATATTATCTGAAGTATTCGACATAATATAAACACTTCATTAATACATAATAATATATAGGTAAATTACACATTTGTAGTTTTAAACGTTGATAAATATACATCAATATATAATAGCCAATATAGGTGTACATCAGAGAAGAAACGTCATGTTTGGACCATCATCGCCAGTTTTATTAGCACATACCTAAAATATTTGGTTGATGTACACGACGAAAGTTCATCTTATACAACAATTCACTCCTGTTCAATCGTCATACTATGAGTCGCACTCTATCAAAGCATTGCACGAAAAAAAAAACGTTACGCGTTTTTTAGTATCCGATTAACGCAATAGTAGTTCAAAAAAGTATGACTCCATTTAAATAAAATGTTAATAATGTTTGGACCATCATCACCAGTTTTATTAGCGCATACCTAAAATATTTGGTTAATGTACCCGACGCAAGTTCATCTCATACAACAGTTCACTCCTGTTCACTCGTCATACTATGAGTCTCAGTATATTATACCTTTATCAATGCATTGCACGAAAAAAACCGTTAAGCGTTTTTTTTAGTATCCCATTAACTCAATAGTAGTGCAAAAAAGTTTGACTTCATTTAAATAAAATATTAATAATAATATTGAAATAAAAAAATGATTCATCAAAAATATGCATTGATCATCAACACCTACAAGGGATTATACCAAGTCGCGTTGTGAGCTCATTAATCGAAATTGAAATATTGTATTATTCATTCTGTACCTGTGCAGTACAAACACACATTAAAACGCAATGAAAAACGATTTTGCATTTAATAACGAACAATGTATGCAACTCATATGCTAAGCTTGAAGGTTGGACGTGCGTGGTAAATATTTATATATATTATTTCGTTCTATAGAAGAATATTATGGCTGTCCTTGGAAATACGCCAGTGACACAAACTCATAATACGCGAAGCTGTCGGTCCAGCTGTGGTACGAAATATATTTTGTTACACCAACACAACGACGAAAAAATTACGAGTATTTAAAAAGTTATAATTTTTATGGCGGTGAAAACCCGGGACAATATTATTATATAGTATAACAATATAATATATATTTTATTAGTAGATTAGTATCCAAAAAATATCATAATTTTTTTTAGTAAACATTTTGTATTTCAAAATGTCTTAGGCAGTTAGGTCTTAGGTCAATAGTTATTATAATATGACTATTAATAATTATTGATTAAATTTGAATTAGTCGTTGTACCCGCACAGTCATAAAGACAAATTAAAAGTAATGATTCATATTATATTATAGACATACGGTTAATTATAATAGTTACTACAGGTAACGTTACTGCGTGTAATTAGTATCTTATTTTACAGTATTATAATACATTAAATATCATAATATAGATTTAGACTTTTAACTTTTAAGTGATTATATTGAAGTGTATAAATATTAAATTTACAAATATTATTATAACTTTTATTTATATAATAGTATATATGTATAGGTAGTTATAAATATTACAATATTATAAGTGTGACAATATTAACTATCTAAACTTTCGTCTCTATAGCTTTGTATAGAATACGAAACAGTTCTAGCAATGCCTATGAGAGTATTCATATAATTAATATATTTCAGCCTTCAGAAATATCTAAAAGAACGAAAAGCTAAAAAAATACTAATTACATTAAACACTGTTTTGCTCGTCATCCATATTACAGGCTACAGTGATTTTCTGATAATTTTTTTTAATGATATTATGAATACCACGAACACTGGGGAAACTTTTTTATGATTTAAAATACATGTAGAGGTATCTGGTATATAGTGTAAGTTTTTGTATTAATTAATTTAAAAAATGCCATGACCTCATTACACTAATAACTATTACATCAATCAAAAGGGAAACATCGCTTTTAGATAAGATCTAGTATCAGTGGAAGAGTTCACAAATTATCGTACAATTTAAAAACATTCATCTGAAATATTTTTGAAAATTCGACAAAAACAAAAATTACCTAATGATCTACATCATAGGCGCACAAGCAACCATCTGCGATACAATGTACGCATCTCACAAAACTGTAAAAATTAAAATTCTTATTTATAATTTATTTCTATGTACTTAAACGTTTTTTTAGATACGAATTCGTGCAGTACTGCATCGTGGCGGCAATGACCAATCTACCTTGCACAATATTTAAGGTCAACGAGGATAAGAGAAAATGTTCCCTATGTTTCGTGTAAGCGTGAGTCAATCTATCTACTCATACAAGTGTTACAACGATAAGACAGTCTGGAATAGGTAAACAGGTATTTACATATTGTTAAAATGACGTAATCGAAAAAAAGTACACGCAAAAAGTTAATAATATAATATTATTGCCAACATGACCCTGACCGTGACCCTCAATCGGCTGTGTTAAAATACAATAACATTATATAAGTCCAGATACGGTCGGCATATTTTAAAATGTCATTCCACAGCACACGAAATAATAATATTAATCTCATAAATCACTGCGATATTTTGAATTTTCTCAAACATAAATTTATAAATAAAATTATATAACATATTATTATAGTTTTAACATTATTATTATTATTATTTAGATAATATTTCTGTGTACTCACCTGAAGTAGGATTAGAGCACGGAAATGACACGTCGTTTGTGTGTACACTGTGCCGAACAGAAGAAGACTATTATAATAATAATATTGTATTGTGCGATCGTTCGCCCGCAACGGTGCCAGACAGACTGCTTACAGGCCGTAACGCTGTCGCCATTCGTCGATCGATTTTTATTTTTGTATGTTCAATAACATACCATCACGGACCGTCCCGCATTACAGCGGTGTTGTTTACGATGTGATTAAAATGTAGAACGCTTAAGTGATAAGCAGTGTTGGGCGTAAACATTATTTTTGAAAAGTAATAAAATTACGTTTCTTCTTACATTAAATATTTTTATTTAAATTACATTCGCGTCACCCGACATTGTTTTTATCACGTTACATTACATTTTTTATTCAAAAAGTAGAGCGTTAAAAAAAAAAAAATACAAAATCACTCCATAATAATATACACTAATAAGTAGTAAGTACCAGTGGCACATACTCGAAAATAAAAAGTGGTAGCATATTGAACCAGTTACCTCTATATTGGATAATAGCTGGCTAATGGTTATAGCCTATAGATTATAAAATAGTTTATTTTTAATGTTTGTGTAAGTAGTATTATTTCTCTGATGTATATATTTTCGAGCTGGGGTCCACCCACCCAACCACCAAAAAATCAGGGGTAGCAGATGATAGCCTTGAACTCTGCAGTGTGCGCCAAAGATAAGCACATTGTTAATGTTATACATGAGCAAAATGTATAAGTATTAATTCTTGGGATCTTTTAATAATATTGTTGATTATTATTTATCATCTAAAACTTTCGGAATCGTAAATACATTTTATTGATTATTAATTTTTCTTGAATGTCCTAGTCCCTAGTTTTTGCCATACATTCTACATAGGTACACAACTTACTTTAATAACGTGGAAAATAACACTTAACTCCATAGAAATATTACTTTTAAAAAGTAATTTCGTTACAATTGCGTTAATTTAAATCAAATATAATGAAATTACTACAGCGTTACTGCAAAAGTATAATTTCCTTACAGTAATTTGCGTTACGTTACTACCCAATATTGGTGCAGATAAGTCTTTGACGTTTTCATATCGACATCGAGAACGTTTATG
This sequence comes from Macrosiphum rosae, assembly GCA_016617965.1. Classification (NCBI taxonomy): domain Eukaryota; kingdom Metazoa; phylum Arthropoda; class Insecta; order Hemiptera; family Aphididae; genus Macrosiphum; species Macrosiphum rosae. Next base: position 29,237 of record WHPZ01589874.1, read on the forward strand.
ATGATTCAAATAAATCATAATAATATAATATACCATTTTTGGATTTCGAGCAAAGTGAAGCGCTTGTGTTTGTGTGTGGGGGGGAGATTAATAGGATTGTTTTGATGAATTTCAACGAAAGTATAATGCAACTCGCCAACTCCTCTCTAAAATTGAAACCGAACAATGGTTTGACTCTTATAGCTTTTCGAATTTCCCAAGAAATTGTCGAGAGTTCTGTCTGTCACGTCGTTCACGAGCGTTTTTGATGTGCCACTTTATTAACCACTATACTATAATCGTGTTCTTTCCATCTATGTTATCTTTTAATTAGGTCGAATCAATTCCTGTGAGACTTGCTTGTATTTTCCAATCATTTTTTCTGTTAAAACTATCGGGTCAATTCTCCGGTTCTATTGCTTCGGAATTAGGTAACGTTATATGTTTCAGTAAGTATAGTATTTTCTTCACCGAGGATTTTGTAGTCACTGAAATCAATATTTCGGTGAACTTTTTTTGTCGTGTTTAGCTACAGCCAAGTTTTTAGTCTTCTTTATTTCTATAATATATATTTTGTGACCACAACTTTGTAGGTATTTATCTTTATTAAACAATACGTGTAAGTTATTATAATATATTATAGAACGTATTGAACGATTAATTATTGTCCTTTATAGATATAATATTATAATCTTTTTATAAAAAAAAAGCTCTAATAACAAAAAACAGTTTAAAAATTGTTTTCCTACAATGACCTGGTTTTATTGCAATGCTAGTTTTTTCATTTAAAATTGACTTCCGACTAATAGTTATAACTCATACCGATACCACGTTTACTATTTAAAAATAATATTATGTTCATCTGTCGTATATAATAACTAAAATAATGAATTTTAATATCAAACCTGCCGATAATACCAATAACCATATAACACATTATTTATTATACATTTTCTATTGAAATATTACTCAGTGTTCTTCTGAATTCAGATGGCTTAACTATATTACTAAAAATAAGTTAAATCTGTAATATTATTATTACGCCATAACAACAGAAGTGGACAAAAATCATTGTATAAGCGCACGTTATTATAATATTTTATATTTGGGAATATTGTAATTATTAGGAGGAACAAGCGAAAGCGCCGTGCAACTCGTCGAATATTGCAAAATGTAGTTTCTACACACGGATGTATTAAAATTGCCTATACAAACCGCCGTACTTGAAAACTTGTTACAATCAATTTTAATAAAAACCATATACAACAAACCAGCTATTTAAACATCAATGTTCGTTCAGTCTTAGGTGTTGTTGTTATAAGTAGAATACAAATTACGTTCGTTGAGTTAAACACAATATATTTTTATTTACATAAATATTTACAATATTATTTCTATAGTATAAAAAAAACCTATAAACTAACTGAAAGTCACATAATATATACACATAGGTTCAGCATTAATACTGATCAGTTTACAAGTACTACGAACTTTCGGAATAAAAATAAAATAAAACAACGTACAAATATAAAAATATTAGACGGACAACATAATTAAGCTTACTTACATTAACTTTTAGTAAATAACATGTAATCGTTTCTATTAAAATAATATTATTATAAATACAATATGACTATAAGTATGAACACATCAAATAAAGAATATTAATTTGACATAATATACCTATTTTATACAATAAAAACATTGGTTGTTTTTTTACCAGTCGTGTGTATTTCGGGAATAGTCTGATAGTAAAAACACTGAGATCGTTTTTGTTCAGAATGTAAAGGTCTCATCTGAAAATTAAAATAAAACACATATTCAATATCAATATTAATGCAATTATCTTCAATCCAATAAATAGGTAATATGTATTAAAACAATTTATACTGAAACTATAACTATTATGGAGATCTAATACGAAATATTTTTAAACGATTGTGGTAAGTTAAATATTTTATGTCAATGTCAATGTAAAATATATAATAGTTTAACAGTCATCGTCATTAGTTATTCATTTATATTAAATCGAAGCATAATTACAAATCTCGTTATGTTCTCACGGGATATCAAAAGTATATTTGAAAGACAGTTTTTGTGGATGTTACCGACATGATTGCTGTTGTATTTTCGAATAATTGTCTGCACAGTTTTAACCGACGTTATTGCGTTACGGAATATAAAACTATGCGTCGGTTTAAGAGGTTGCCAATAATGCGATGAATAAATAATAATAATTACTTAACTATAATATTAAGTTAATCTATAAAACAAAACAATTATTGAACGGCTTCCTGCAACAACCAGGCAAGTCCATATATAGAACTATATTTTAAAATTGTTCAGGGTGACCATTTAAAAATTCGTTATCCCGTCGATCACCACGGAAAATAATATTAAATATTCTCCTCAAAATTATTTTTTCTTTAGATCCACAATCCACATATTTTATTTTTCAACACCACAAGCGCATTACACATGCCCCATACAATAATCTTAGTAATAAATCTCTAGTTTTAAAATATTATGACATCCTACTTTACCTCTCCTTGGAGAAAAGTGGTCACCTCGACTTCTGGTCGCATGACCGCCATTCGTATGGCGATGTAAACGCATGCCGTACCCGAGACCACAATAAGTCCGATGCCATAGACGAGTAACATCGTGTGGTTGTCTCCGCTGTAGTTATCTATAGTCATAGCGTTCAACTGGTAACCCCACACCACTACCAGGATCAATAGCGACACCGGCAGGCAGACGTCGGAGAGAATACTGAAGGATATTTGATCCTGCGTCAAAGAAGTAACACCGTAAGTAAATGTCATACATTTTTTTTGTTTGTAATAATATGTACAATGTTTACTAGGATATAAATAAATAGATAAATTTATTGACACCAAATTAAAATTGTAGTAACATATCATAATATGAAACAAGAAGACTATAGGTACATTAAATATAAATTGGTTCTCCATTGAAAAGGGGAGCTTGTTCTTAAAAGAGAGGATATAATCAGTATTATGGTATATCGATGTGTGTAGGCACTAGGTAAGTATGTAAATAAACCGTTCTACATATACCTAATTCATTTTGACATAATTTTATTAAATATTAAGAATATAGTTGATTTTCTGTAAAATGGATCAAGCAAAGCAAAATAAATTGATGATCGATAAGCGTTAAAAACAATATTATGAGAAACCGGACTTTATTTAAATCCTATAATACTTCTGTAAAACGATCATACAATAAAAAAAAGTAGTGGTGGTTAGTGGTTACTGCATTTTTGATATGAAATCAATTCTTATTTGGATGGAATGGTAAAACGAAATATTAAAGTTAGAAAAATCGAAAATTGAATTAATTGTGTAATAATAAAATTGAGCTAAAAGTTTATTACATATATGAAAAAAGGTGTTCTGCTGTACAGTAGGTTACAAGTGAGTCACTGTATAATGGATGGTATTAAATTTTAATTCAATGATATAATACCATTGTATAAGAAAAACAATTCTGAGCGGAGACGGTATGTCAGTCTAGGTATAAGACATATTATACTTATACTTATCTATGGTATTAAAATGATATTAAAAAATTGACAAAAAGACGTTTTTTTGGCCCAACAGATAAAACTTACTAATAGTTATAGAAAAAAAAACTAAAAAAATTGAAAACTGTAAATGTCCTTAAACAGCTCAAAAAGAGTCAAAATATTTTCAAAATTGTATGATGTATAGGAAATGCCAATATAAACAATCAGTGAAATTTTCATGTACCTATCTACAGTATTCGTTTTTGAATTACAACAAAATAAGGAAATATCTTCATGAGAAATCGAGTGAAATTCAATGTTGTAAAAATTTGAATTTTAAACGCTCATAAAAATTTAATTTGACTTTCTATTATAGGCATTTTTTTTTTTTTTGTATAAAGGTAGATAATCTATAAGGAATCTTGTATTACATTTTAAAATCTTAGATTTAAAAAGAAAAATTTTTACGAATTCTTAACTCAAAATAATTTGCTAATTTTCGTGATTTTTCCATATTTTGTCAATTTTTGAACTTTAAATGCTTATAAAAAAAACTGTGACTAACGATTTTTAATATTTTTTATCTGTCTTTGAAACAATATACTAGGAGCCTTCTATTAAATTTTAAAGCTTTTTTAACCAGCAAATAACATTTTATTTATAATATTAGAAAAAAAAAAAAAAATAAAAATGGAAAATGAAAATTTCCCTAAACAGTTCAAAATAAATCAAAATATTTTTAAATTATTTTGACTCTTTTTGAACTGCTTACGGACATTTACAGTTTTCAATTTTTAATTTTTTTTTTTCTACAAATATCAATAAAGTTTTATCTGTTGGGCCGAAAAGTTTAAAAATTTAATACAAGGCTCCTGATATATTGTTACAATATCAGTTGAAAAATATTAAAAATACATAGGCACAATTTTTTTTTATAATAATTGAAAGATCGAATTTTGACGAAATGTATCAAATTTAAAATCGAATAATTATTTTGTAGTTAAAAGTTTATAAAATGTTCGGCTTTTATATCTAAGGATTGAAAATTGAAAACAAGATTTCACTTAAGTAGTTAATTCTGTTACCAAAAAATCTAAAAAATACAGTATTAAGGTTTATTTTTATAGTCATTTTGAGTTCAAATTTGGACGAAATTACATAATAAAAAACTTAGAATAACTGATTTAGTTATTTTGTGATTGTATAATATTATTCGTGGGTACTTAAAACTTCTAAAGTACACTATTATATATCTATGATAGTATCAGGGTTTGTTGTTGATGTATAACGCGTTACAAGTACCTATAATGGATATTGTGATATGATTAATTTGGAATTTATTATAGGTCAATTTTTTCTTAATACCATAAATATGTATATAATATGTCTTAAATCTAGACTGACATACCGTCTCCGCTCAGAATCGTTTTTCTTGTACAATGATATTAAATCATTGAATTCAAATTTAATACCATCCATTATACAGTGACCCACTTGCAACCTACTGTACAGCAGAGCACCTTTCTTTTGGTATTATTGTAAAACTGGGAACCCAAATATTGGACTGCTTTGAAATTACTTATTTTAGTACACATTGTTCACAACTTTTTGATTGTTTTTGCGATCTCATATGTTAACAAATTTATTACGTTCAAAGGTTAATTTAAAGAACCTATAAGTGTTGTTATTGCTACAAGTATTATTATCAGTATCATTGGTTATTGTTATTTTCAGTTGTTACGTGTGAGTTATCATGTACGATCTCTACTATAACAATTAATAATTTTAACTTCATAATTATATAACTTTCTAAACACACTGTTATCATATTATATTTTTTATTGCTTGGAGAAATACAGTTAATTATTGACCTTCGATTTAAAAATAAATATTTTTTATTATTTATAACTACATTAATTATAATAATAATATGGTGAATAAATTATATTTGTTTGTTTTTATTTTCAGTAAAATTAACAGGATGACCAAAATTCCTTATAATAATGTTACTGCTTCCGTATTTATAACAAATTGTTATTCTCTTATTGGGTAGAGAGCGGAGCATAGGTATAAAGTTCATCTAAAATCATAAAAACTTAAATACAGTTTGTATTTGTATTGTACAAATTTCTTAAAATATAATAAATAAGTGTTATTGTTTACGGGAGTAATGTAAGGACAACACAATTATTCTGTTTGTATATATTTTTAATCGTAAGTCAATACATATATTTTAATATGGACCAATGCATTCAACAAAATAATTATTTTTAAGTTTTTAACATTTTAGAAAAATATGAACAGGCATTGAAAAATTATAAAACATTTTTCTTCAAACAAAAAATATGTTGTTCAATCACGTACCCACCTATATTGTATACTTGATAATAATGCTAGTTTGATTTTTTTTTTATTGGTACAAAACAAAATTTACAATTTCAAATAGTAATTGCAAGCAAAATTATCTTTTGTATCCATTTTTGATTCTTTATCACGGTCGGATTAGTTATCACAAAGAGCGTCATGCTGTTCAATCTTAATTGACAAAAAAATAAAATAGTACAAATGCACTAAAATCAATACAGAAAACACATTTATAAAATGTTGGTTTATATGAAGAATTACAAATTATATATTATTAAATATGTATTTATGTGTGCCAGTGACAATGAGGTGTATGTATATACAAACCGATACAAATTACAAATTCAAGGTTATAATATAAAAGTAAAAATGTTTTCTAATAAAATGTCATGTTGTGGAGGAGGGAGGGGATAACTCGAACCACCCTTATTTTACGTGTTAGGTGCAAATATCAAAATATGTGACATTATTTAAATAATAATATAATAATATCACAATGTGTATAAATATTTTCAGGATCTAAAATACTGTGTCCCCTGACACACTTTATGTCCCTTGAGAATCAAAATGTGTCCCACGAATGACAAATATGTGTCAAATATTAATGTGTGAGGTAAGTGGTAGACAAAAAGAGGGAGGATTTTGGGTGTTACAATACTACCACAAGTTTTTTATGCTTTAGAAATCTGTTAAAGCCCAAAGCAACAGTTAAATCGATAAGTTTTCACATCGATTAATAAAACATCGTAACGAGCAACATTTAAAAGTAAGCGGCAGTGTCTAACAAAACTGTCTATGGATAATAATATTTAATAACATTATGTTTATCACAATAATTATTATTGTGTGAGCATTCGTGACTCGTGGCCCGTAGACGAGGATTTTAACACCGTCCTCGAATGCGTTAGCCCAGAGATCCACCGTCAATATTACTAATTCTGCTGCCAGACATTCGGCAATCGGCATTGGTAATCGGTTATTGACGATAAACAAACATTTAATAAATATTATATATTGTATCACTTTATTATGCACAGCTGCGTTATAGGCATAATCACTTTAGTCTATATAATTAATTTGTGTTTCAACGACACGCGTATTCAAAATAATACGTGTTATATTATATATTTTTTTAAACTCTTTTGTCCGTCAGGTCTTACCTCCGCATGTCGCGTCATTGATAACCATTATGATAATATACTATTATGTATATTATATAATATTATGTAGTTTTATATTATTATATATAGGTATATATAGTAAACACATGTTTTATCCGAGTTATTATTCCTTTTGTTCGTATTTTATGAATGTATATTAAGGTACATTATTAGCAGAGGTTAAAGGGGGGGGGGACACACGAAGACTCAGTCCCCCTACCTCGGATGGCCGTTAAAAAGCTTCCCCTTTAACAAATTAGGATTTTATACGTTAGACATTATAAATAAAATTATATACGGAACGTTTAAAACTATACGGAGACATTAGTCCCCTCTGAAATTTTTTCCCACTTTAACCCCTGATTATTAGGTAAATTGTTATAACCAAGTTGCAAACCGTCCTACAGGACCGTTCCACATCTATTTGATTCGGCCTACGTTCAATAATTCTTTAAACTTTTTGAAGGACAATCTAATTATTATTATATTTTCTCAAAAATACCTATTTATATTTTAATATTTCATTACTATTGTTATTTTTTTTTTAACTTTATCAATATATCTATAATCACTAATTGTAAAGGTATACCATACGGTCTTATATATTTTATCATCTCTACATCTTGGATAGAGCTAATAAAAGACATGGTTATAGCTTAGATCATACCTATATTATATGACCATATAATGACATAATATGCTATGGATGTAGCCACAGCTTATCGTGAGCCGTGTCAGATTGTGCGAGTACACATTTAATGCATCGACATTTTGTGTTTTGACAAATAGAGTATTACTATTACATTGTAATTATAATGACTGTTGAAAATGTTTTAATGATCAAAAGTGCTTTGAACTACTTGGAAATTATTAGTAATTTTAAGAAATGTATACATAGATACTCGAAAAAACTACTCAGGTTAATTTGGTTAGGTTCCTATTAGTAAGTACATAATATTCTACGTCTCATCCAAATGTGTTATCTCCGCCTTACAAGTGTGTAACGTATCAAACTTATGCATTCGGCAGTTCTCCTCTTACTCCGTTAATGTTTAATATAATGGTGAGTTTACCTTTTATTAAACTTAAGAGAAGGTTGTACCAAAAAACCTACGAGAGAATACAGATAATGTTCTTACATTCAAGTTTGATAATAGGTCAATTCACTCTAATGGTTAATAGCTAACAACACAAAATTGTAACCGCTGCAGGCCATACATTTTTATAAATTATGTGGTAATGCGGAGAAAACACAATATGTGGATACGACGTTTTCTATGTAACTGTGGATAAAACGCTTGCGGAAGAAACCTTTTAAAGTTCTAAAACATAATAATTCATATTTAAATCTCCCAAAAGCACTACTGAACCAGGTACTTTAAGACGTATTGTTAGAGAATTTTAAAGGTACCAGTTTTCGATTTCATCTTTTATTTTTCACACAATATTATATCAGAGAGATAATACAACAACAACGGATTATTCATATTAGAGTAATTTAAAATATTATAACATTTATAACTATGTATTAGAAATAGTTGATATTTCTGTTTTAAACGAAAAACGAAATATTAGCATACCTATTAGCAATATTAGTATAAATTGTTTAAATAAATATGTGATTTTTAATACAAGTTTTTGCATTGAATTACTATTTTAAAGAATATATTTGCAATGACATAGATTTAATAGAAGTTGCAGTAGATATATTGTAAAAATAAGTTTATAGTTGACTTAACTTGACATTAAATTCGTATCTGAATAGCGAATTCAATTAAAATGGTATGTTCTAAACACCACATATACGTGTAGTTTTTAAAACTATTTTTAGAATTTAATGTATAAATTACAATTTATTTTGAATTCACCACTAAAATACAACTATTGATGATTTTTTTAACCTTGGCATTTAATTCACAACCTTTTATAACCAACAATACGGGAACTTCCATCAAAATTATGCAATTATAAATTTAAAATTGATCGCCAACTGAAAAATAGCGGACGTTAATAATAAAATATATATTGAAATTAAACTATATTATATTAAATATAAAATGTATGCAGGTACACCACCTCTAAAATAATTTTTCTATGATCCAAGTATACGAGTACATAAGTACAATAGTTAGATTTCAAGTGGCTTTTAATACAGAATATAAATAAATTTGTTATTGTTTCGTTGTTATAGTATAATTCTGTTGTATTTATAGTTAATGTTATATTAATAATATGTTGTAAACTTGTAATATATATATATATATATATATATAAATGAGTTTTTTATTTTAATTATAAAATCTACGCAAAATGGGTTATAATCATACAAATTAACATTTGAAATTATAAATTTACAGTTTGATTTAAGTACATAGTACATACCACAACGACAAATCACTGGTTATAAATATATAAATTATATTTTTAAAAAAATTTTGTTTACTTATAATTTATCAATCAAGTAATTTTAAACACTGCAACCAAATTTACCAAACCTTAACTCATGACCACCCGAAAATATAATAATATACAGCACGTCATAGTAAGTTATATTGAAGAACGGTCACGAACATTTTTTGAGATATTATTTTTATAGTTCGCAAAACACAAGATATTTTTATCGGTATGATATACTTAAAAAGAATTGTTTTTTTATTATTAACGTAAAACCAATTAGAGGTATATAAATGAAACCTGCAGGGTGGAACACGCGAAGGTAATGGCGTATTGTTGAAGTCGAACACGGTTTCGTTTTTATTATAATTTATATTAATATTATACATTTATACATAGGTATAAAATATAATTATGGATATTGCTTACGATTATTATTATTATTATTATTATTCCTAACGGGGAAAATATCGTAATACTCGTATGGTGTGTACCCACAGATAATAGTAGTGAGCTAGGCAAAAATATGAGAGTGCCTACCAACGTTATGATATCATACATAAATATAATATTAAATACATTGTAAAAATAATAATTCTAATATTTACGTATTGTATATACGTTATTATTATTGTTAATCGATGTACGCACTTTTTTCAGGTCGTCGAGTGCAGTGTGATATTCGTATTCCAACAGCTGCAACCTGTTGATGGCGAAGCATTCTGATTTCAGTTTGAGTCTGCTGTCGGGTCTCATGTCTGCTCTGGACGAATGTTCCGGGACTTTTGACGGAGGCGCCGCGCACATTGGTTCAGACGAGATTCGATGGATGTGCGTAAACCGTGATAATGCCGACAGTGCAGGACCCGCGTGCGTGCATCAGTTACAATATTTATATAAACATTCTATATGCATATTATATAACATATATATATTGTATATGAGTGACAGGGTGTAACGGGACGACCTGACAAATGAAATAACTTAATCTGTTCTAGTCGAAATTTAAAAAAAAAATTTTCCCGTTTTGAACTCACGCATATCGTGAAATTTCTTATTTTTATTTTTGAAAATAAAAAGTTTAAGTCCGAATGAAATCTTTTTTACATTTTTGAAATAGCCGACTTGTAAATATGGTTCTTAGCCAACTTTTTGATCGGAAAACCACTCATCCGAGTCGAGCGGCTTATTTTTCATGATTCTTTTCATGAAAGACTCATTAGTTTGAAAAGTAATAACTTTTTAAAACATATTTAGATTTAATAACTAGTGTATAAATTTCTATTCAAAAATTCTCGTGAAATATTTTTAAAAAGACGTATACATTTTAAAATTAAAGTGTTTTTTTTTCTACGATTGGATAAATTTTACCTGGCAAAAACAATGAGGTTTCAAAAAATCAACAAAAAAATAAACTATACACGACTTATAAATTAAATTTTTTCCAAATAATGTTCTCTTCATTGGTGAGGTCTTCCCGTTACACCCTGTACATCGCTGTACGTATATAACATTTTGATTGAAACGGACGATAATATAACAAACGAGAATCTTATCGTCACGTGCATAATGATCGAGGCCCTGAATGGTTGATAACGACCGGGACATGTGATACGACGCACGTCAGCAAGCGTGATACATCAGAGCCGTCAAAATATTTACTTACAAAGCACCGCTGTTTACTACGTAGATAGATATATACTACCTATTTTAATTATACCAATAATTTATGCGATTAATTGTTATTACCCACCGGAATTGGACCGCACGTCGTGTGTAGTTAATAATAGACATATACTATAGGTAATCGCAATAATGTAAACTTACAAGTTACAACTTACGAGTACCTATATATGATGTAGATTTTCCGCGTGCTGGCGTAATTTTCGTCTTACATGGCTGTTTGATTTGTTCTCCGAACTTTATATATGCATTGCTAATGGGTAATGGCACATGATTTAATGTTTTATAATATTTTATAGTATAATAGCAGCGCCAATGAATGACGTTTAATTTAAATTTAAAATATTAATATATAAAATCAATATAATTTTTAAAATTTAAAATTAAATTGTAATCTTGAATAGCTAAATATAACTAATGCAATTTCAAAACCAATATTATTATAAAATATTTATAACACAATAAATTAATAATACAATTATTATATAATATGTATAATACGTGTTATAGTCGTTATTATTATTGCGCTGTATAGAAATACGCGTATTGACCGGTTAACAATCATAATAATATTATTACACCCAACATTAATAATATTGTGAATGAATTACTGCGAAACAAACTGTGAATTTTAGTTTAGTAATTGCTAATTTTGCACACACGTGTAAACAAATCTATAGTACCCTCCCCCACAGTACCACAGGCTACTGACCTTACTAGTTGCCCAAGCCTCAACCCTAATAAAAAAAAAAATTACTAATTTTGTGTTCTATCTAAAAATTCATTGATTATATAAATAATAATGATAGCTCGTACTTAAATCATAATAATTTATTATGATATGAGTACGAAGTGCCTATTTATTAAAGAGTTATATTAACATAATGTTGGTATTAACCGCATGATGGTATTATAATATCAAAATAACAATTTTTTATTTTTTGTAATCAATATTATTGTTATAAGGTTTCGGTTAATATCACCTCAAAAACAAAGTAACACATTATTACTGGTAGAAGTGTAGACATTTCATTAAAAAATCTTACAGATTTTCAGAATAAATATAAACTGTTGAATACACTCCCTGCGTGTTCCCAGAATTTACCTCCATCTCTCTGACGCTACTTGCACCTTTCAGAATTAAAGAATATGAGGCAATGAAATAGATAAAATAAAAAATTATAAACTCAAAAATTGTCCCAAATTGCATTCGTATTTGGTATGAATATTTTTAAAATAATTATGTCTAAAAATCGCTTGTATAAAAATTATTTTAATTGATTTGTTATAACGATCAAGACTTAAATAACATCAGTAATATTATATTATATTAATAAAAAATAATTTTCATTGAAGTATAATAAGAATTTTCAGTAGAATAAATTTCCTTCCCAGGTCCTCATTTAATAAAATATGTGGGTGACGTAACTGAAATTTGTTTATCTGATCATCTTCATAAGAGTTCACTCCACCATACTTATACTTACGATATTAGTACCTATATTTTTAAAAACAAAGGTAATACAATATTTTTTAATAATATTTGTATAGTATAGTATAGTAGTAAATAGTAATGTAGTATAATAATAAAACGTAGACACACGATAAATATTATTTTTTTACAACATTGTCAATGATAATATAAAGCATTAAAAATATTGATTTAATTGGTGATATTTTGATAGATTTTAATAATAATTTACATTCATCTATTTTTAATTTAAAGCTTTTACAATACTTAGTCGAACAAACGATTTGTGTTGATTTTGCATTTGTACAATGGTACGATAATTGTTTTTGAATATTAAATTGTAACAAAATAATCAAAATCAGCTTCAATAAATTCGGGTATATAGTTATTAGGTACATTAAATGTCACCGATGTTTTTTGGATATTGTTTATTAAAATTTTTCTCATGTCTACAGAAACTAATAAGCAAATCGATAGCTGATAACTGAGACTTGTTATCGCATTAGTTACTAAGTACCTAATCTAAGTAGTTGTCTTTAAAGTACTAACCAACTATATTAAATAGTACGGAATAATATTCTTGATTTTCAACCGAAAGATTGGATCATCACATTAAACAGAACTATCCATAATCACGCTCACGGATCGTGCGAGTTTCCTTATAGTTAACTATTTCTACTATAATATATTCCTGGTTCTGTAATTAATTAAACATAAAAAATTTTAATCATTAACTTGTCTATAAATGACGTCTTTGACCTGTGGGTTATCTTTGTTTATAATATGATTAACACTTAACCTACGCAAGTTTATGTTTATATTTAAATTTGTACAGTTGTCGTTGACCACGATGTAGGTAAAATGTTTTACCTACATCGTGGTTGTGACTATATACTTGGGTGCATGCGAATCATTACGAGTGTCTATGACTGATGTCCGATTGATAGTGACTTTTTATTTTGTCGAAGTACATTGGTCTGAATTCTGTCATTAGGGCTATGTTTTGATAAGGTAGATTATTGTATAAATATTTGGTTTATCCTAATACCAATCGAGAACACACCATAAACATTACAATTTAACAGGGTGTTAAAAGTGCATATAGGCGAGTGTCGTTCTCAGCTCTTAATGAATAATATTTCTCAATATATTTTATTTTTGTAGTAAAAGAGTTGTCCGTACTTCATAAAATATGTCCAACGAACGCTCATTTGGTACAACATTATGTAGGTAATCAATACATTTTGAAATAAATATTTGTTTTTTTTTTTTAATTTACCTAATGTCTAATCCGAGTCCACAACACGGACAGTTTAAATGTTTAATAAAAGGTTCTTCACAAGTTGTTCTTGCAGCAGCTTAATATATGAAAAATACAATACTTAAAGTAGTAAAATATGGTCGGTTTGTTGTAAAATTATAACCGTTATTCGTTATTGAAGTACACAGTTTTACAACATTGGTATTTAAATGTAAAATAACGATTATTCCCCAAATAGATTTGAATTATTTTGTTTCAGTTCAATAAATATTAATCGTACCTTGAAATTATCTATACACGTTATAGAATGAAATTTAAGGGGGTCCGTGCAAAAATCAGACAATTCCATTCTTCAAAACTTTTCATAAAATAAAATAAAAACAATTACATTTTTTCGAGCTATGTTTTATTTTGACCAAAGCTCAGTGTTCGTTATAATTTTCTCTTGGAGCTATCTTTTTTTTCATAAAATTTAAAACCAGACACCTCCAAGGCTCCAAGTACGTTTTATGTATTTCCTATACGGATCCGTCTCGTTCTTGAAAACATAATATTATACTCTAGATTTTGTTTTCTCTATCATATAATATATATAATATTGTTATCTGAATAGGATATTGATAAATTTTGTAATAATATTTAATATTTATACTAATTTTATTCTATTTATATAAAGATCCCGTCCATACCGATGCAAGTCGGTATTGATTTATAAATTATATACATATATTGTATAATATTTATTATTATAATATATCCAGCGGCTCTCGACGTTTTTATAACTGCATACCACTTACACAGTTTAAACATTTCCATGTACCACTTGACCAGATAACATTTTTTTTTCCTTATCAAAAACGTAGGTATATACGTTATTTCACGTGTATGGAATTTTATTTTATTAGGAATTTAATAACATTATGACTATATAAGCTGAATTACTAAACGAAAATGATTAAATTAATGCACGAACGAAAACAAATTAAATATATTGTACAATTATTATTTTATGTTAATGTCAATATCAAATCAACCAAATAATATTTAATGTGAATAATGATCCATTATAGTTTTTTTTTTTTTTTTTTATAAAGGGAGATTTTCTTCACGTACCATCTGTGAGCTCTCCGTGTACCGGCAGTAGTGATACGCGTACCACAGATCGAGAAACGCCGTGCTAATCCATCCATCTCATTCATTCATAATCGTTTTTTTAAATTTATCAATGACTATTACGTTATCATTGAGTTCAGATTGTGCACGTCGATTATGGCAGTGACCTGCTCAACAGCGAGGTATGTCGAGACCAACAACTGTACGGCAGAGCGAGTTCCCCGGTTTTTGCAACTGCATTATTCAAACCATCATAATAGCTATATTATACGATTTTGATTTATACCTATTACCTATACGTTCAGTGATATATCCGTTCAGAATAGTTCAAACTTCAGTTTCAACTAAAATTATTAAAACTAACATTTCGGAACAACATATTATTTTTCTGTACATGTTCAATGGAATTATCTAAGTTACAAAGTCCGTTTGACTAAATTATTGTTAATTACATCTACTGCACACGTGTTGTACGTACTCATATTATGTTTACTAAGTCACGATAAACATAATACATTTCAATACGTACCTATATATTATGGTATACGCAGACTTGGGTAGTATTCCTAATACGGTATTCGGAATACTTTTTAAATAGGTACTTTTTTTTTAAAACTATTCAATATGGTATTTTGAATACTTTTTACAAGTATTCCGAGTACGTTATTCGGAATACTTTTTTTTTATTTAGATAATATACTCTTATACACTACTAATTATTATACTTGTTAATTATATTAATTTGAATATAATTTATGACTAATAGTTAGCCAGATAGGCCGCGTGCATCATCGAGATTATAATAATGTTCATTTTAAACAAGGAATTAAAAAAATAATATTTCTGCTACTGAAATCTAAATCTACTAAAAAAAAGTATTCGACAAATATTTAGAATACTTTTCGTGAAGTATTACTTAGGAATATTATTATCATAAAGTAATCGGAATAATATATGTATTTTAAACACCTACTTTCAAAAAGTATTTTACCCAAGTCTGGCTATAAATATAAATATATTTATTCACCGCAAACAAGTAGAAACGTCCATACTCTGTTCAGCGAGAGAACACTACGATTTAGAACATCCGACACCCTACCATCAACACGGATTCCACTGAGGTAGGGTGTAGCAGAACAGATTTTCGAGGGGTGTGTTCTCTCGCTGGACAAAGTACCTGTGCATAATATATTATATACATTATTTGTCCTTCTGGTTATTTGGAATTCAATATTACAACTTAAAATATCTTTTTTTTCTCGGAATTAATGGTTCCGGTATGAACTACTTGAGAGGAACCTTTATTCGATTTTCAAAAGCTATACCTATATAAATTGAACATATTACATATTTTTGACTACAAAATAATTTGCGAATTCCGTGACTTTGATATTCTGCCTTTATATACAAATTTGAATGTGCATTTTCTTTTTTTTTTTAATTGGTATATGAAATACGTATTGTTATGTATTGCCTTTGAGGCTCTAAAGTACTTAGTAGATCCAATTTTCTAATCATAAATCAAGCTCAAAGTAGAAAATCAATGCATTTTTTATGCTATAAATCGTGTATACAAACACAAGAAAACATACATCATTATAAAATGATACTAGTCATGGACAAGTACATATTCGTTAGATAAAATCTTATAAATTAACATAATTAAATACAAATGTGAAATGAAATACAATAGGAATTTAGGGTACCTGTATAATTCTTTATTGTTATAAAAATAATAATTAAATAATTACAATTTTGACTAAAACTAAAATAAATTTAACTGCACATTAATGATTAGTGTATTGCAGATAATTTATTATAAATGATTTAAAATAAACATTTACAAAAACGGAATCATAGATTTACTTATTCTGTATATATAAAAAAAAAGTATTTAGACATAATTCCTTAAAAAAACTAGGAACAATCTTATTTTACGTATAAAAAATCTAATATTTAATATAATTATTATCGTGTACAAAATATTAAATTTTATATTGCAAAAATATATATCACAAAGCGTGTCACAGTTTTATAATAACGCATTTAGTATAATATTATTAAAATAATAATAAACTGAAAAATATCCTATAAATAATAATAATAAATTGTACGTGTCAAAAAAATATACCTATATAATTATAATATTATATATAAAATGCAAAACTTGTTGTATATCACTCAGAATTCTGAATTATATATTAAACTTAAACAAACGTTTAGGATGTCGATTTTACCAAGATCATAAAATTATTAAAAAAATATCGATGGATAATTTTTAAATATTTTTATCGTTAAATGTCAGTGAAATCGACCGGATTAGTTCCAATAATAACCTAATGCCAAACACAATAATATACTTGTGTAAATTAGTAAAATTGTTCGTCTCAAAAACGGATCGCTGCGCTCGTTTTACTGTCCACAAACGAGGCACGACTTGTGGCGGTCAATTCGATATTTAAAAAATAGAAACTCACTTAAAAATTATTATTATTATTATTATCGTTTGGCAATAGTGTAATAGTGTGTACATGTAGTAATATTATAAAATTATGTTTTATCAATAATAATAATAATAATAATGATTTAGTTAATTATTATATTATATAATCATTACAAGTGGTTCACGGCAACAGCCTCGGGTTAAACCTACCCAGGTAGATGATCATACCTGTGGGGTTGTGCCTGACCAGGTAAAGGAACGGCCTGTCGAACCTGAGCCTCGGCACGTCCGGGAGCCTCGCCTGTCGGGGCCGCAGGTTGAGCGGCAAATGAGAGTACGGGCTGTGCAGCGGCAGGTCTTCGGCGTTGCGCCTCCGGCGACCACCGTCGTGGCCGCTCTCGTCGTCGCTCCCGTGGCCGTCGTCGTCGTCGTGGCCACTCGGGCCGCTCTCGTGGCCACCGTCTCGGCCGGCACGGCCCATCCGCTGAGGCGACGCCGGGTACGTCTCCACGTGGTGTCGGGCGCCGATGGTGTCCTCGCCGCACGTGCTGAACGTGTTCACCTGCAGCATGTCGGACAGGTACAGGTCGTACAGCCCGTTGACGCCGCGCAGGTCGGCCTTCTGGTCGCTGAACACGTCCCGCAGGCCCATCTTCTGCAGGGCGGCCGTGGCGTTCAGCACGGATCGGTGCGAGAACCTTGGCACTTGCAGCTCGAGCCCCGGCCGGGGCAACAGGCTCCGGAGCACCCGAGACCAACCGCCCCGCCGGTACGACGTCTCGATCAGCCGCTGCTCCAACCGGGCGAGGCCGTCGCCCGGGGCCACCTGCCCCTGTTGGCCCGGCAGCACCAGTATGGTGGACACCGCCGAGTCCGGGCCCAGGCAGACGGCCGTTGCGTCCAGCCCGGGTTCGTAGCCGGCCAGGAATCCGCCGCGCCACACGGCCGCGGGCACCGGGACCAGGCGCCGTTGCCTGGTCGACGGCCTCACCACGAAGTACATTTCGCCGTCCCTGCCCTCGGTGGACGCGCTCTCGCAGCTCGTCTGTAACACGAACGGGTTATATGAGTATATGTACTACTTATATATTACTGTTATGACGATAACACGTGTTCAAATATTTCAGTTGCCTGAAGGGAAAAATTTTTGCAATCGTGATTTTTGTTGTGTTTTTTTCGTGTAGTACAAAATATAACGTTATTACCTTACGATTCAATTTACTTGGACTGTGTTAAAAAAAAAATTATATACTATTTGGAGTTCAAATATTATACTGGCAATCGCATGGGAGATAATTGTTATCGTAAGAATGTCATACCCACATGACGTATTGTCCCCATCTTATTAACGCATAAAACAACAACGTCAGAATAATCCATTTTACTCTATTGATTTTAACATTAGAGTGAATTTACTTATTTTCAAATTTTAAATTCAGAATTATTATCCAGGGTAACATGTAATTTTTTTAAATGTCTTAATTTTGAATTTTACAATTTCCAGTTTAAATGTATAACAAGTTAATTTAAAAAGCGGAGTGAGATAACCAACGATAATAATGCCTATTGCATTATTATAGGATAATGTTCATTGTTTTCGTGCCGACCAATGCCTTAAATTATATTTATTTTATTATAGGTAATATTATATTTTACTAAATAAACTTATACAAAAATTCACTTAATTTTTTTAATTTAGTCTGTGTGTTATGTTTAATTATTTTTCTATTTTGTCAGAATTAATCGATCATTTAAATCCCAGATATTTTTAATTGGCTGTGGTCGTCCGAAGACCTTAGGACAGCCCTATGCAGTGGTTTCCTGTGAAATGACAATTATGCTGAAACTCAATTCCGCTCTTCACCTTATCACGAATAATTACGTATTTTTTTTAAATAAGCCCATATCAAATCCAGATTGCTAATGGTTCAATTAGAACACCAAAAATACGGGTTTAAAGATTTTTTATCAGTTTGTCTATAATTGTGATACATCGTTAATTAAAATATGTTTACCTGGAATACGTTAGCACTGAATGCGGCGAATGGTGGTGTCAAACTCAACCCAGAACCACGAAGATATTCCACAACACGACCCAAAGTTTGTCTTTTGACTAATAAATTCGTTCGTCTCCTTAAAACGTCTCCTATCGTATTGAAGTCTACTTCTTCTACGTGTCCATCGTAATACTGCTGTACTCGTTCTTTATAGAATTCTAGTATTTTTCCATTTCCCTAAAAATAAAATGACAAAATGTGAACAACGATAGCATGTTTGTGCGATCACACCTATTTTATTTCGGAGGTAAAAATAATGTGGATTCTATTAAACCTAAGTACGGAAGTGGATATTTAAAAACAAAAATGTGTAGAAATATTTTTCATGGTAATAAATTTTACCTTATGGCTGTAGATTTCCCGGACGAAAGACGCGGTGGCCACACCTGGATTGTTGATGTTGGTTATTGAGTGCGTTATGTTCCTGAGCACTTGGTGAGGATTGAATGTGACCATGTCATCAAGCCTGAGCACGTCGTTCATTTGACCGGAAGTAGAACCACGGGCACCTAGGAATACCATGGCCAGCATAGCAGTCAGCTCGAATGGAGACAGCACCAGACTTCTGGAGGCTATCTGACCTTTTCCGGTAACGGCTGTCCACATCTTGAACGACAACTCGTTACAAAGGTCAGCAAATCGGCGCACATCATCGCCCAAAAACGCTACACTGGCTTCCATGCCCATGCTCTCGTGTGGCGCAGGATGCAGTTCAACTGTGGACGGAGACGCGCTGTTGGCCATCTGTGGTCTATAAGCGTTGGACGACGGTCCAGGAGATTTTACTGCAGGTGGCAGAGTGGCCGTGGCTGGCGTGGACCAAGCGGTGTAGTTTGTCGCAGCCACCGTAGAGTTTTCGGATATTGCCGTCATCAAGTTTTTGACTTCAGATTCTACCGCCGTGGCTTTGACTGCTGTTGCTGCTGTTGCTGCTGTTGCTGCTGTAGCTGCTGTTGCTGCTGTAGCTGCTGTTGCTGCTGTTGCTGCTGTAGCTGCTGTTGCTGCTGTTGCTGCTGTTGCTGCTGTAGCTGCTGTAGCTGGTGTTGCTGGTGTTGCTGCTGTTGCTGCTGTTGCTGCTGTAGCTGCTGTTGCTGCTGTTGCTGCTGTTGCTGGTGTGGCTGCTGTAGCTGCTGTTGCTGCTGTTGTTTTTTTTTTTATTGCAGCTTTCATTGATGGCGTCAGTGATGGCAGTATCACGGTGGTCAATGTGGACGGCATGGTTGCAGTTGACATTGTTACCTCCCTCGTCACCGGTTCGATATAAGGGGTGAACGTTGTGGTTACTGGTTCTTCGTTGCCGGTCTCCGGATTGGTAACGGCGCCACGGTTTTCAAATGGCGTGGTGGTGTCGAAAAACACTTGCGTTTCCGATGATAAATCGTCCAGTTTGGCCACTTGCCCGGGACCACCAGTGGAGCTGACATTGAACACAGTCAACATTTCCAAGCCAGGTTCTGAATTTCGCAACACCTCCTCTGTGTCGTTGGTGGTCACCGATTCTGCAGCGATCGTGTCGTTCGGCTCCAGGAACTTTGTAACCAACTCCGCTGAATTCGTGGTGAAGTCGAAAAAGTCCTGAGTGGCCGCGTTCTCGGACACGGCAAATGTGGTGGTCTCGTCATAGTCCGACTTAACCGTCGCTTGTTGTCGGCTGGCTTCTTCAGTGGATGATTGTTTTCCCTCAACCGAAGACAATTTCTCGTAGGGGCGCCCTCCAATTTCTTGGTACTCTGTTTCAAGAACCGTCGCCACCGCCGGCTTTTGTGTGTTTTGCAACATGCTAGCCACGGCATTTATACCGTCTTTGAGCATCAGGTCCACGCCAGGCGCACTATTGTTATTTTCGGTTTCTGGTCTGTCTTTCAATTGTAATTCCGGAAGGAAATGTGTGACCGGAACGTACTGAGTTTCCGATTCTGGTGTTGTAAACGTGACCTCGGTTGCATTAGTGACCGTGGTCCTAGCCGCCGTACTGGACGCTATCGAACCTACTGCTGCACTAGTCGCTGTTTGTGCTATCGGTGTACCTGTTGTTATCTGAGCAGCCGTCGTACCGACCGTCGTCGTACTCTCTGCACTCGTTGAAGCCGCAGTCGTCGTCACTACAGTTACACCTGTATCTGCAGCTTCCACAGCGGTTTTTACTGCTTCCATTACTTTTGCCGTTGTAGTTTCCAATTTCGTAACTGCCGCTGTTTCTGTCGTGGTTGATGTTGTTGTAGTTGGTGTTGTTGTAGTCGGCGTTGTTGTAGTTGTTGTTGTCGTTGTTGTTGTCACTAAATCTCCAACTGACGACGAGATCATTGATACCGGAATTCCAGTTATAGTATTTACCACCGACGGTGTTGTAGTCGACATGGAGGCAGTTAGCGTTTGTTGAGCGCTAACAGTAGTTGGGGATACGGTACTAGTAGAGACGCTGGAAGCTGTTGACGATTTAGTCATAAATGATGATATTAAATCTCTTATGACGTTAGCGTCTGTAACAGAGTTCAGTGGCTGACTGTTGCTAGAAAAGAACGATTTTTCGGTACTCATGTATGGAGTAGTCGAGGGATATGCAGTTGGATGTTGAGCGGTCATTGGCCATTCTTCTACTTTCACTGATACATATTTATCGGGTTCTGTTTGACTACGAACTGTTGTTGTAGATGAACCATATCCGAAATTTGGAATAGCCGTAGTTTTTAATTCTTGTATGCGATTCGAAAGAGTGACATTGGTTCGATTTATTCCATTTGGTCGATTTGAAGTGACTTTAGTCTGGAAAACTTTAACAGGCTCTTTGACGAATTTATTCTTCGTATCTTCGGTGGAATTCCAAAATGTATCCATTGGTTGTTTCACACTAAGAGTTGCATTATTTATCGTTTTGTTAACAACTTTTACAAAACTGTCAATTAATTTATTTGGGTAAGCTTGAGTGGTTTGTGTAATTTTTTGCATATATTTAGTTGACATGTTACTCGGCGGGTAATGGTAGTTATTTCTGGTAGTAGAAACAGTAGTCGCATTAAATTTATTAAATGATGATGGCTTTGTCATATAAGAGGCTGTCGTAGCATTAGAATATGGTCGAGGTTTAGTCACATTAGACTTGGGCGGTGCAAATCGTGTTGCTGTGATGGTAGGGGTGGTCTTTTGCGAAAATGGCTTATCTGTAGTTGAAGTTTTATACGTCATTGTAATTGGAGGTTTTCTAGCTGATGTCAAAGCTTCGGTAACTGGTTTAAATGCACCACCAGTGCTCAATGACATTGCTATTGGACTGTAGTAGCTTAATTCTGGTGAACTCTCTTCTGGTACATAATCTGCTGTACTATCTTTTTCTACTAAATCATTAGTCTGTAAAGGTTTGTGGTTGGACGATTGACTGTCGGTCACTTGCGACAGCATATCTGATATAGAAGCTGACATTTCTTTATTTATCTCAAGACTATCTGCCATAATAGATGGTTTAGCAGTTGAATGCAACATTAAAATTGGTTTTTGTAGTGCTGGCTTTTGTTTCTCAAATGACTGTATTGGCCTAAATGGTTTTTTGGTCGTTGATGGTTTAAATGTTGTCCACTGTGTTGTTGACTGTGTTGGTGAGTGTGTTGTTGATTGTGTAGTTGATTGTGTTGGAGTGAATTTTGTTGTTACTTCGGGTTTGGCAGTGGAGTATTTCGGTGTTGACCTCACTTTTTCTGTTGTAGTGGCTACTTGCGTTTTTATAGATGACTGTGGCAATTTAAGTGTCGTCGATTGAGGTTGCATTGATACTAACGGTGCCTTAGTAGATGACAATGGTTTTTTAGTCAATGGAATGTCCATTGACTCAGTTGTTTTGGACGGAAGCAAGTATCCGGAAAGATGAGCTACGTCATCTGGAGTTTCAATTAGTCCTGGGAATAAGGCTGACCACGCGGACGCTGAATCTGGGCGATGTAAAGATGTGCTCGACATGGAAGGAATGGGTTTGCCTGAGTTAGCAGCCATTTCATTTTTCAATACATTTTGTACACTTTCCAGAACTTTGTGAACTGCAGGTGCATCTAGCGATTCGAGATCTGAAGCGGGTAAGTGCATAAGTGCTTCTGATGAATGACTTGATAGTGCATCATGATAATATGTAGGGGAAGCGTCAGCCATCACTGATTCTGGATCTGCTCCAGCAATTAAACCATGTATTTCATCCAGTGTCATTAGCCGTTTAACTAAATCTCCCGTTTCGTCAAACGTATAAAACTCATAGCGGTCTGGTGATAGTAAATTACCAGGACTACCGATTATGGTATCCGTAGGTTTATGTATGTTTTTACTTTGTCCATCAGCAAAATATGTTTTGGTGCCATTTCCATGATCCATTATCACAGATACCGATGTTACCACACTAAGTTAAAAAAAAAAAAGACATGAATTACTGATTATATAATTTTAAATTTTTATTTAACATACCTTGAACCAAGAACTCTTCTCGAATCTTCGGAATCTGTTTCCGATTGAGACGCAACCCTGGAAGGAACACATTGCGCTGCCGAGAGCAAGCACAGGGTCACCAGCCACCGGGTACCCGCCATGTCTGAATATCACATTAGTTTTGAAAACCTAAAAAAAAAATATCATATTTATTTATTATTGCATTAAAAATATTAATATCAAATTATTTGGTAAACCATGCATGATAGTTTAATGTTGCAAAGTAAAATAATATTTTCTTAGATATTTTTCTAACAAGATCTAAAATTTTAACTGTAAAAACAAACTGGTACGAATCATCGCTAAATAGTAAATTATATACTTGTATGCTATTAACTGTTTTAGATAGGTTGCATGAACCAGAGCGTGAAAACGACTGTGAATGTAAATGTTTTATAACACGTTGACAATTTAGACTCTAAAAAATATTTTTTTTTAAACCTTATAAATAGGTAAATGTACCTATATACTCGTATAAACTAGATACAATACTATAAATATATTAGTAGGGAGAATAAGCTTATTCGATTGAAATTGATTAACTGTTAACAGTAGGTGCTTAACACAGATAGTAAACGTCACTTGTTTTTTTTTTTTAACATTATTAAATAAAATAAATTATTTAAAACACTTATTCAGTATTTGTAAAGATCTAGGCGCACAAAAATAAATATCATTTGTAATAGAGATTTAAAAAAACAAAATGTTTTATTCTTCGATGTGGGATTGGATTTGTTCAATTACCACTATTAGTCGTTACTCATTATGTAGGTACTAAGTAGTCTTACATTAATTATATTAGTGATTTTGGTCTGTGCCGCCAAAGAATAATAACTGACTGTAGTTTTTACATTTTTGTACCATGAGTGTTTGACGATGACAACGTTCAGTCAACGACTTGTGTCGTTTCTTATTTCTAAGAGGATAATGGACATAAGATATTATTATTTCCATGACATATCGTCCTTGTGCCAATGTTAAACCGAGACGAACGTTGGCTCGTCCGCGGAGGACACATAACAACAAAAATAATAATAATAACGATTTATATTATTATCGCTTTGAGAACGTTTTCAAACGGTTTTTTTTTTTTTCAATATTTTTCATTTTCAATTTTTATTGTGCGAAATATTTGCCCATCGCGATTATCCTTCGACAACACTATAGATTCCGTCGACTTGCACGGGCAATTTTCTCCTCGAACTGGGTTAATATGTTACTGTAGCTTTTAGGCCTTTTCCGAATTCGCGCCAATGAAATCCACGAAAATCATCGAAATAATATTGTAAATATATCAGGCAAAAACGATACAATATAATATGTGATAATATATAATACGTGACGAATCAAAAATGAAATTTTTCCATAATGCTTTTAATTCATATTTGAATTTATTTTTTCGAAGGTTTTCTTCGTACATATAGTGCCTTCTAAACCACATCAAGTACCTATTATACCTAACGTATGTCTGTTTGAATGCGAATCGATTGACGAAAATATCTGCGTGTACTCGTGCGATTAACGAATTCAATGGAATATAATATTGCTCAATTGGCTTACGAAAAATAAAATTTGATTCGTGTTCAATTATATCAACATGTATAGGTAATTCGCGTAAGCCTACGATATTACAATTGTTTTCCGTTTGATTTCCACGGATCGACGTTTATGTCATGTTAATTGATTTTTTGTCAACCACACACACGGTCAGAGTAACCATTATTTATAAAAAAAAAAAAAAAAACTGTAACAATCGATTATTCGTATAAAGAAAATTAGGTAATAAGGAAAATGTAACAAAAAAATATGTCATAAAAAAAAAAATATACTATAAAAAATCAAATCAGTCAAATTATAAATATATTTTAAAATGTCTACTACGTTTCACATTAAAATATCGATATTTTAACTTTTAAGACGTAGGTATAATATTCTTTGCTATAATAATGTTATATAAATTTTATAACTATTTAGTCAAGCAGTAATATGCATTTGTTTCGATTCAATTAACTTGAATTTAAAACGTATAATTAACTAAAAAGTTCCATTAAAATGTATAAGACGTCATATCACTCTATAAACTTAATAGAATTTTGTAAAATATAAATGTAACGAAGTCGAGGAAACTATAAGAATATACACAACAAGTATCCAATCCATACGAATCACGTATGTAACAGAAAATAATCTTCAAAACGTAATAAGCTCAACATAAAAATCTCGTAGATCATTTCACATTCGACAAAAATATCATTCACCATATTATTATTAAAAAAAAAAAAAAAAACGAGTATAATAATGATAATTCTATTTTATGGGTCAGTGATCTCGAGATGAGGTGTTGAGAAGACAAACATTTTAAATACACTCCTGCCAAAAACAAACATTCGACGAAAAGTAACGTTAAGTACATATTGCCTGTATTAGAGATACCGTTCATTAAATACATTAAATTCTTGTCTAACAGTTAACGGTTATGGACGTCGCGTCGTTTAACCGGTCCTCGGAGGGCTACAACAGCTGATACTCGTTTAAATCATTACTAAAAATAAGAACTGTTATTGAATTATGCAAAACAGTAAACACTATAATATTACTGATCGTTCCGTAAGAATAAATAAAAAAATACGTACCTACGTAAATGTGTAATTTAACATATTAACTACATCTACGAGAGTTAGAAAATATACTGTGCCTGCTTACTGCAGCTTATAGTGTTGTAATAATTACAGCACTAAGCAGGCGAGTTTATAAAAAACGCATAAACAATTATTAAAAATAAATATTTGAACCGTTATTTTTATATATGCGTTCAAAACTATGATATGGAAGTAATATTTTATTCTGTTTTTTTACTTAATTTGCTGGGTAGTGTATAGTTAAATATTATATTAGATTGTTAATTATATTATTCACGTCTTTTTGTTGAAGTTTTTGAGTTAAAACTAACAGGATTTGTGCGAATGAATATACTGCGTAGAGTGTGAGATATTATTGCGATAAAAACACCACGGTTTCGTTAATCTGGATTCTGGACAGCGTCACAACAAAACTTTAAAATGTCTTGATTTCAGTGAACCTATTATGAATATAAATTACCAACAATTGCGAAGCCTCAGATTTTGTTTACTCCTGCACAGTCCAATAATTCCTGTCTTAAAAAAAAAAAACATATAACTCGTTTGAAGTGATTTGAAATGTGTTGGTTAATTTAAAGTTTAGAAAGACTTTCAATCGCCATAGATGTTGTACTAGAGAATAAATATTTGGAAACATTGAGTCAAAACAGTCCGATACGTCTACAAACTCGGTCAAGAAAATACCAGTCAGAAACTACTTTGGGAATTATTCAACCGATTAGTTTGTCCCGTACTCTTATCCGCCGCGGACTGTATGACTGAATCGATAGGACCGCAGCCTGAGGTCATCTGGCTGTGTAGCTATACCAGATAATAAGTACCAATTATAAATATTATTACGGTAATACCCAATATAATACGAAGAATAGGTAAAAAAATCGATGTAAAATAATAAAAGACAAACATACAAATATCGTTCAAAGAAAATATTATTAAATTGTCAATAACAACAATGCTTTGCAAATAATTTAAAAAAAAAATAACAACAATAGGTTATTCAAATTCAACTATAAATAAAAGCTCATATAAGCTTTGTCAGAGTAAGTGTTTTTAAGATTAGTAATTTTTGTCATAGTTTAATCTTCACTCATAATTCATAAGTCATAACTAGTAGTAAATATATTATAATATAATTAAAATGTGGATACATATTTTTCCAGCACAAGATATGTCTATGGGAGAGTTGCAAATCTTTGTACTTTATATTATACTTAAACTGAACATGATTCTTGATTCGAAAAAATTGATTATTATAAATTATTATTATTATTATTATATTAGATATCATATTTTTATTCATAAATTAAAGTTATTGTTTTTCATAAATATAAAATATTAATTTTAAAAACACCTAATAATTTAAAATTTTACAATGTAGTTTTGTTGTTTGACTAAATTATTAATCAACGATCCAAGGTTTAGTTAAAAGTTAAAATCAAATATCGTTGTTTTTGATATGAGTATAATACTTTTGGAACTATAGCGACTATGTATATAACCGTATATGGGTAACAACATTTGCATGACGTATATTTGACGAAACTACACAATTCAATTTTGTGAGGGTAAATAATTATTATTCGAGTGTGAATATAGGACACACCCATCGTAACGCACTTATTTCTCATCAGCAAAGAACTGAAATAACTTACTTGTGACATGCAAAGAACAAAAGCCCAAACATATAGTTATAAACTGTCCCAAGTAGGTACACTAAACCACGTAATATCCTCAACAATCATCTTCAGTAAAACAAGTATGTGATGAAGAATATCTTGAAGCAATTTATAAAAAAAACACAAAATAAACTTCAGTCAAAAATTGTAAAACTACCTATAAAATGTATTAAATTATATTATTAGTCTTAAGATATAATATAATTTATGACCTTTTATTAAGCTTTAATTAAAATTTGACTTATAAACTTTTTCGTTATAGTATTAAGCCTTAAAAAATAAAAACAAATATTATTGTGATAAATACCAACATCGTAAACCTGCAGCTTTTATTTTAATATTATAAAATTAATATATAAACATTTTTTTATTGTTGGGTTTGAATTTTTTATATTCTTTTATCAGTTACCACTATTTATAGGTGTAGTCACTATACTCACAACTTAAGAACTAACCATGAATATGAAATTGAATAAAATTAAAAAAAAAAAAATGTCACTTTTGTATTTTTAGTTATTTTTACAAACAATACAGTATAAAGACACCCACGCTATTTTATAATGAGAGTACTGAGATCAGTATAGTAGCTGCTTCTATATTCACAGAGTAATACAACTTTTATAGACAATACGAGACATTCTTAAAATTGAGAAATTCCAGAAATTCCATGTTCTCTGCATTAACACTCCTCATAACGAAAATAGGAATGGGAGAGAAAAATTTCGTCCGCCGCGGTTTCAAATCGATGTACCTATATCAAACGGCGTATTTCGATCGTCTTCGAGGCGATTAACGATTGAGACCATTGACGGGCAATGACGGCTGGCATAATTCTGCCATAATTTGATGACGATGATGATTTCTACAGACCGATTAATTGGAAATCGTTCGCCGAGTGCTGCTAAAAAAGGAAGATTAACTAGGTGGACGCGGCAATTTCGACCAAACATAAATCAGTGAGAACGCATCACAAACAAACAAAAAATAATAAATAACTAGGTGCGGATTATTCGAAAGGCACGCGCACACTAAATATCGTTCAATGGTTTTCGAAAAAATCTCTCGAAACATATCATAATATAATATTGTTACGGTTTTGCCCTAGATTTCCACGTTTACGAATGAATATTTAATTTCGATGTGTGCCCCTCGAGTATGGATGAGCAGCCGGACGTCTTATTCTCGTCTATCTTCGCGGTCCGTCGTCGTATGATGACATCATATTCTCATCGCTTTTTCTAAAAAGCTGTCAGCGAAACACATCGTCACTGAAGAGCAACAGGTACAACACAATGCACAATCCGCACAATGTCGCTCATTCGGGCTAATGGACGACCGATGAACCGGAGAACAATACATAATATTGTACCTACGGTTGGGCGGCAGCAGGCCGCGAATTACGCGCCACAGATCGATCCACCGTCACAGTGTCCGATCACCAACAGATATTATATAGACGGTAAGCTATTACAATACTACTATTATACATAGGTACGTCTGCAGGAGGTTTATATAGTCGTCATAGTCGTGTCTTCGCTCTGTCTTATCTGCAGTACCTATATATATTCACATCCTCTCCGCGACGCGATATTTTATTACATCCGTCGTCGTCGTCGCTGCAATTTTAACGCAGACGAGAACAATGGGTAGAATACCCAGTGGAAAAAAGTCGCATTGTAAGAGAATCGGTATCGATAGCGGAAAATATATACCTACTTATAATTGTCGACGAAAAGATAAACGTTTTGGATGGCCGACCATCGGAACCTGCGCTGCAGCAGCAGCAGCAGCACTTGTCGTCACCGCCGCCGCCGCCGCGATGTAAAATAATCGTCTGAAGACAATTATCTACCTGTATAATATAGCTTGGCGAGACAATTGTGGATAACAATAAAATGTATAATATTAAACAGTATATATTCGGTGTACGCGTGGTATGTTCTATTATCCGGCAAAACCGTGAGAATTCGTCTTGCAATTTATCGAAAACTATAGAGAGGTGGAGCACGTTTCCGGTCGACGATGAGGTGACAATAATAGCGAACAGGTGGTTAACGATAAATATACGTTTTCGTCAAGCTATAGCCGATCGAACACGAATAGTGTAAAAAACAATGTAAGAACAGCGGATAACATTCCAGGAATTAAACTACAGAACGTCTCTGCAGCCGACCCGGATAACGAAATTAACGGCCGATTATGATATTATAGAATAGAATATAATATTATACCTGCGTATAAAATATGATGATTGTTGTACACCTCCTAGAGTACATCCGTGCGATCTTGGTCGTTTGATTTTTTTTCCTTCACTCGAGACGACGACGACGATTATCTGCACCGAGACGATAATATAATGATTTTCGATTTAAAAGTTCTAACAGTGTATTAGTTTAACAGAACTGCGTACTATAGTGGTGTACACTAAAATGAAAATACCAATTTAATAGGCCTGCACCGTTCATATTAAGTGACAAGACTTAAAAGATAATAACAAAAATGCCATAGCATAAAATTAAGTAAATTGTATATAGGAGGGGGGGTACAACTCCTAGTTCCCTCTATGTAAGAGCCGCCGCTATACTGTGTATAAGAAATTTTTCGATTCCCTTTTATTACGTGGTGAAAATCACACATCGATATTCTTATAGTTCTTACACACAACTGAGGTGTATACAAATAGCAATTCTATGGATTCTTAATAGAACTGTCCCTTCAAAATATATGATCACGTATCGTTGATGTGACAACTACTGCAATATTCTTAAAAAAAAAAAAAAAAAATTAGAAAAAAACTCAAAAATACAAAATATAAATATCGCTTTGAATTATTCATGCGATAAATTATGCTATTATTTACATTTTTTAAGTAATATGAGAAATACATTTTTGCCGAGAAAGCGTATTACTTAACTAATTTAAATAATAAACAAAACTATTTTTTTAATTTCCTTGTCTGTCACTTTAAAATAATAAAATAATTTTTCGTAACATATTTTTATTTGCTTTGTTTTGGTTATGGTTTCGGTCAATTTGTTTAAATTACATCATTTAATTTAAAATAAAGAATGCGTAATATGTGTACGCACATTTGTTTTTAAGAATATTAGATGAAGTCTAATTGAGACACCTTAAATACTAGTCTGAAATAATAATAAACCCAAAGTACATAGTCTTGATAAAATCTTAAGTATCTTCGATAACTATTTATGTTATGGGTAATATTGTATTCAACTGTATATATATATATATATAAGTAATATACTAGATAGGTCATATAATAATATGGTACCTAATTCAATTGTATCGCAAAATTGAAAATAGATACAAATAGAACCTATATACCTATATTATAAAATTATTAATTTTTTACAACTGAGGATTTAATTCATAAAGCGTTTACAGTTAATTGATTTTTTATTGTTCGTCTCATAATTAGTTTCTTTTGTTTCAATCAATAATGCACACGGATCAACCTCATAGTAATGCCCATTAGCCACTGAATTACCTATACAAATTGTACAAGATAATACATTGATTCGTAATAAATATTGTTAAATATTGTCGATAATTTTCATAAAAATTGTAAGTGTGTGCAGATTTATCGTAAAATATATATTACAGACAGAAAAAATAGTATCGGAATAACGGTGTATTAATACCGCATTCGAGATATACGTGTTATTACCACAATTAGTCCGAACCGTAAGTCAAAGACCTCTTGTACCCTTTGTGCTTCACCGGTTTAACTTAGTATCAACGTTCAAATAAAAAGTACAAACCGTGGCGTATTTAATAAACACGAGGCTCGGAGGCTCCGACAATATTGAGATAACCATCTGAACAAAATATTTTACCAGGTTAAATAAAATAATATTATGGTTCGCGTGGACCTGACGATTCAACTATGTAATTTGCATGAATATCGTGTTACAGTGTTATTAGTACACATATAGATATAATACTATAATAATACATGCATACATCGATTTCGATCACTGTACATATAGAAACAACTCGGACAATAATTACATGTCTTACATGGTAGACTGTGTAATACCATGTTAGTAATAAGTAATAATACTAACAATAATAGCATGTTATCATTTTTTTTACGTGTATGAAACAACCTAAGAATTTATTACACTTTGCGTATTAATATTTTACTTAATTATGATTTCACGTAGGTTGACAACGAAGAAAATAATATTAATTTACGAATAAGATTATTAATACATACGCATCATAGGATAATATTTCGAAAATTAACTTCCTACTTGTAATATGTATCAATTGAATCACATATAGTTAGAAGTATTTTAATGTTTAAATAATAGTTGGTAAACAATGTCAGGAGTGTCGACAACGATAGCTTATGCGGCTTCTCCCCCGAAGACACCAAGCTAAGCTAAACTAAATTGACATCAATAATTAATATACAACAATATTGCGTAGATTGTTTAACTCTTCTCCCCGCAAAAAAAAAATACACCTATACGTAATATAAATTATAATGAAATATAATATGTAGTTGTTATAGTGTTATAGATTAGTAATAGTAAGGTAAGGAAATATTTAAACTTTTTTTGAAACAGTTTTAAATATTTAATAATATATTTTGAAATAAATCCAACAGGTTACTGCGTTACTAACTTACGTTTCAAGTATCGATGGTGTTGGAGACTTTAAATTCAAAAAAAGAAAAAACGATCAGTGGTTTTGGATACGTTACCGAGAGCGTCCAAATGAAAATAACGTACATAGACATTAATCATCATACTATTGGATACGAAATAATAGTATAATATAGTTCCACAGAATATATGAAATTAAATTATTATAAATTTCATATATTTTGTGATAGTTCTTTATACAATGCACTTGCACACACTACAGCACATGTATACGGTAGGTAGGTATACACATATAGTAGGTATATTGGTGTATTATATATAATCAAAACGCCATTGCATACATTATACAGAATACATTTATACATATGAATGAATTATTACGCGTCTGTCCGTGTTTCAATATTATAACACATCGTCTGACTGCAAGCGTACCTATATATAGGTACCCAAGAACCCAACCAATAATCATATTATGGCTGCGACCGATTCTCTGCTCGAAGTATTATTGTAAATTGCATCCACGTGCAACGTTCGATGTGCATAATAATATGTGCAGTGTGTATAATGCAATATACTGACAATCTGTCGAGGGACACCGCTGCAGGAGAGTTCAACGACACGCTCTACACACGCGTACATATTGTAATAGTTGTCGTCGTTGGATTTTCGCACGCGGGTGGTTGACAAACGGCTTCGGGTGGAAAGAAAACCGGCAGTCCGGAAAACCGCAGAGCTATTATCGACGGGGACTGAGAAAGAGACAATGCAGCTCTTTGTAACTGTTCTATTTTTCGAGTCGCAGTCAAAAGAAAAAACTATACCTACTTTGATATAATGATTGTAAATCGCATAGCCGTACGTGCACACTGTATAATATAGTGCATTTATATCACATTCGATAATGTTATATACAGGTAGGTACGTTTTCATCTGCGACCGGCCAACGGACGTTTGAATTTACGTTCACTCGCCGCCGAGTCTGTTGTGCCCGTACGCTTGTACAGTTGCGATTCGGGCGAACGACCGACCAAGACGTCGTCTCCGCACAACACTTGCACATATAATATAATGATATTATTATTGTGTACGATGAAACACAATCGTAAAAATATTTAATAATCTATTGCGACGAAACGCGTACCTACATCGAGACGGGCCAGAGACGCACGCGAACGTATCATTTAATAATGATAAAAATAATAATAATAATAATAATGTACAGTCCGAGATGTAGGTCTGTCGTACGGCGGCGGTGTCTCGACGTATTATTCTATAGGTAACACACACACACGCGTGTCCGTTATAACTCATAATAGGCGGCGACGGTCGTGTCTGCGCGTTATAATGGTGTATTACCTACCTCCTATATGACGGACGGACGGTGAGAAACGGTGTGATTTGAAGATCCGTCACAGGCATGTATAAATTAAACCTATATCGTATTATACCCATACAGCATCTGATGACTGATGAGAGATGCCTATATACCCTGCCTAGTTGCAGCTCGTGCAGTAATACAAGATTGATACTCGAAACGTCGTATACGTGTAGACGCGCTCATAATAATACAACATACGAGTGCACGATACACGTTAGCCGGTTAAATACGTGTTGCGAGAGAGGGTTATGCGGTATATTAAACGCATTAATATCGTAATGCATTATATTATATTATATTATCGTCGTCGTCGTATTATTATGCACGTCTCGTGCGTAGGAGGCGAAGGCGGTAACACAAAAGTGGGTCGGCGTGCGGATCGGTCACCGGCCGACGGCTAAGATTTAATAATGTGACTTGGTCGAGTTCCTCCGGGCGAACGAGATGCTCTGTATTTATTACACTTCGAGCTCGCGCGGTATACGACAATGTACCTGCGTGTATGTTGCGAATAACAACTGTATATTATTATTAGAAATGATAATGCACCTATGGTATTGTCGACGTGTTGTGTTGACGTGTAGGTACAGTGTATATATAGCGCTATATAGCTGCAGGTAAGCCGTATAAATTAATATAAAGATATGAGCGCGGTGCGTGGACCGTAAAGGACCAGCGGCACAGCACCGTTTTCTGTAAGCAGATTCGAATCGGTCTACTTGTGTGGGAATTTTTAACTTTTTCAATATTAATAAAAAATGTTCTTGGCAGGTCTCTGGAGGAAAAACGTACAATAGGACAAAATCGTTATACCTAGAAAAAAAGACACAGCGTAGAATTGAGAAATTCTTAAAAATCCTAATTGCATTATACTATATCGGTTGAGGTAAATATTTCAAAATTACATTTATTTGATTGTTGGACTTAAACATAGAATTTCCGCTACCACTCAACTCTTAATGATACATTATTGATTAAGTCGCCTCGATGTCGGAGGATCTATTTCCATGACCTCCCTGTAGTCAATACGTGACTGTGACCGGATTTTTTTCGCTTATTAAAAACATAGATATATCCATCATCTCCATTCATATTATTACGTATTATACATGACAGTTCGGACAGAATAATAATAACAATTAAATAGAAAAACATAATAAATGAACGAAACGGTGCCGTCCGTCGGTCCGCACGCAGCATGTCAGCATGATAGCTGTACCGCGGGTGTGATTTAATTACAAAAATATATTACAATTTACAGTAATGTTGTAGTCATCATGTTGTTGCGACGGTTATAGGAATTCGCCTCCCTCGTGGGGCAATTGTGTTATAAGACGGAAATAATATGAAGCAGTTATATACTATATATACTAGGTACAAAATTACACAAAAACTTCAACGATGCGCCGATTCGTATAATAATATAATGATATACGTAATATATACCTGCAAGCCTATTATTATTATTTTTGATACACAGAAGAGTAGGTAGCAAACTAATAACGAATTCGACGTGTCTCTTGTGCATTGTCAAGAAGTGAATAAAAAGTTGATTACAATTTACGCGTGGACGGCGCGAAACGAAGAATGACAACGTCGTTACGAACGGGAAAATTCAATTTCATAACTTTAATAATATGCGTAATCTATTAATCTGCATAATATACTGTATGATTTACACGTGTAAAAAATATGCATTTCAATAAGACGAAAAAGCGCTCGTGAATTAATACTATATTGAAATGAACGAAAACCCGCGCGGTGAAATGTATTAAATCAAATCAGCACTTTAACGGTATACGATTATTATTATTATTATTATTATTATTATTATTATTATTAATAATAGGTATGAGCAGTCATCAAAGTATTATTATAATTGTGCCACATGTATAGGTACCGCGGGTGAGAATCGAACAAATATATAACGCTGAAGGATTTAAATTTATTCATAACCACAATTTTTTTTATTTTCTTAAAATAACCGTAATGAACGACGATTGCGTTTTTTTCTAAAATATTATACACCGACATAATTGTATAGGTATATAAGCTATATTATATACCTGTAGTAGAATTGGAAAAAATAATAATAAAATCGTCACCATTTAAAGTTTAGACCGACAAACTTCGGACCGTGCATAATCGTGTTGAAATGCGTCCATGTCTATGCAGTTCGATCGGTATGTTATAATAATATTCATCTTCGGCAATTTATCAGAATAATATAGGTACAACTACCGCGTTCTTGTTATTATATAATTTGTGAATTTGACACAGATTTTAGTTCTTCATTGTCTTATATTTTTTTATCATTATTACTGTTTTTATTTTATTTTTTAAACCGCATAATTTATTTAACAACGCGATGTTAACTTTGACGAATGCATCATTTGCGGGTAAACGCGAATAATTGTACAGTTAGGTACTCCACAGCGGTTTACAGTCGGAAACGTCTGACGACGACAACGGCTAATTAATTCCAACGGAAATTTATCGATCCGGTGTTCTCTGACCCAAAACATTGAATATTATTGACCAATGTAGTCTCATGTTCGTTACAGATGTCTCGGAGATTACGATAGTACAGGTATATAATATAATATTATATATACATATAATTGTATATTATAACAGTTTGTTGTACCGTTTATATATATATGTGGCGTATAAATCGACACACGCGCGTATTATGCGTATTCGAGTTTCATGTCTTATTGGTAGTTATTTCATGCGTTGATGTAATAGGTATATATTGATATAATGATATATGTATGTGTAGAAGTACCTAAAGATACGGGACCTACCTATAGGTATACCGTGTATACCTACCTACCAATGTATGCGCAAATGCAAAATAGGTATAGTGCTCGGTATACGGAATTATGATTCCTATACGTCTACAATATTATGCACGTGTATAATAGTTACCTACAACTACCTATACTTATTTGTGGTACCTACAGCTATACTTATGTACATATTGTGTAAAACGAAACGAGCTCGAACAAATCTGGCATTCGATGGTCGATGGATCGAAACGCAGATGATGAGGAAGCTTGGAATAACGTACGATTCGAATCGTTTGCCCCGTGTCTTCTTTGCCCGACTGCCGCTGCAAAACTACGCTGAATCGGTTAACCGGTGTTATTACAGTATTACGACGTCGGTATTAAATAATTATAGCTATAAGTAGACGTATTATAGTGGTCTGCTCGTATATTATATGGCTTACGGGTCGACGGCCGTTTATTATTACTGTGCTGAGGAACGTGTAACACGGCCGTAAAGTGCACGTAATTATTCGCCACGAGAAGAACGTCTTCATTACGTATCGTTATATCATATTAATTATTGTTATTATTATCGTCGTGGTCGTTGTCTTTTGAACTAGAAGTGATTAAAAACTGTGGACGAGAAACTAGTTTTTGAAATGACACCAATTATTACAATATTGGTATGATTATCTTGTTGAATAAACTAGAGTAGCTTCAACGAACGATATCAATGTAAAAAAAGAACGTATAATAGTGAGTATTGACCATGGTTATGTAATCTAAACATTATTTTGTCATGCATACAACATGGCGCGTTACATTTTAAATATCCCATAACACGTTCGGTTCTGTAAATTATTTTAAAAAAGAAATTTTACATACTATACTTACAATAATAATGTATTAATATGTCATATTTTTACTATAATTATCCAATCATCAAAACGACGAAACCCATGTAGATAGTCTTGAAAATACAAGTTATAGGTACCTAATATTGTTTTCCTCGTAATAAACATCGTAGGTACAATGACATTTAATAGATTTAATATTAAATCTAATACAGTAGGTATCTAATAAATAAAATTGGGAAAACCTTATCGAGATACACATGCACATTTTGAAAGAGTCGACCTAGACATTGTAATACATATTACCTACATATCAATATTAATGCTGTAAATCGAGCGAAACTCTTCGTCGACTTACCGTCTTGCGAGCTCGCGGAGCAAACCACATGCCTCTTGAATTATTAATAAGCTAAAACTGTGTCACCTTCAGTGACTGTGACTTTTTTACGGTTAAACCATAACAACCACGTGTCCTGATAGTGACATTACTATAATTGTTACCTTGCAGTTGTTGTTTATACTGCAAGTACCTACTGACTTCCGAAACACAAGAAATGCATAAACAAAGATATAGCTTAGAGTGCTAAGACTCAAATTAGTTTTCATTATACGTAGTAGATTGATATGTAATTGTAATAAGTAGGTACTTATTATAAAATAACCAAAGAAAAAATATTGAATAATGATAAAAAATAGATAAAATCATATTATTTATTACACCTCACGAACTATTACTTAACAATTATAACAATTACCTATATTTCATATGTATTGATTAATTTTGAGTCATGCCAATAATGTAGTATATTACCCACTATAGCGAGGTTAAATATTTTACAATTTATCTTATACTTTTACTTAATACATATTAGGACATTTTATATGACTGGAAAATATAAAAGTTTCTTAAAAATGATTCATAAAAAATTACGTGACTGTTACCATTTACCAATAAAAATAAAAATAATAATTTGAAGTTTCAATTATGATATATTAATTAAAATTACTTTAAAGGTTTCTTATTATGCAGTTCAATCATTTAAAAAGATTGAAAATAACAAAAAAATAAATTGCCACAAAATGAGTATTTAAATAACAATTTAAATTAGGTATTGAAATATTTTTCTCGAAAAGGAATATTCTTAAATCTGATTTAAAAAACCTATGATAATTCCAGCCATTTAAGGATGAAATCTTTACCTCTATTATTATAACTTTAAAAATTACTTGGATCGAGGAATAATGAATGTTAATCAAATAAACAAGAGGTACGTCGGCCGTATTAGTATTTACGAGCTCAATATCTGATGTAAAACATCTTAGAGAATTTATAAGAAAATAAGTTTTTTACACTTTAATACTATAGTTCCGAATTTTCGGTACATAATACACCTATAATTATATATTTTACTCGGTTTCCACGTAAATATAACACACCCTATAATGAGATAAACGACATTAGGTACAAGGATCTGTAAAGTTTTGTGTACACCACACTGGGACGAGGTTCTAGAATATACATTTTCTGCAAGCCTTCAAAATATTTAAAAAGATTAAAATAAAGAATGATGAGAAATAGTATTAAATTCCTACTAAATAAAACCTATTGATTAACTTCGTATATACAATATATGTGTGTGTGTATGTATGTATGTATGTAGATACACTGGTACAGTAATAATGGTAACGGTGTCATATAAGTGATCTACCAAAATTGTGGCGATCTACATGATGTTCGATAGCTGTGTCGTAATAGCGATGTAACAAAAAAATACCTACAAATTACTTACACAAATTATTAAAGTAAACATTAGTAGTTATCAATTTATGAAGAAGCATGTTAAGTTAGGCTAGTTCTAATTTTCTCATAATTACGGGCAAAGGGTTTTAAAATTTCGTGTTATAGCAATCAAAAATTGTATTTCTAAAATCTCACTGTGCCACTAAAATAAGTCAAAACCCGATAATGAGTGAGACTCTGAAAATTATAGTAGATGGCTTGTGACACCGTTGTCGTAATAATAATCAGTTTTCTTACACATAGGAACGTCGGTAACCCAACCTAGTCAGAGCATTGGCGCCGAAGTCCACGTTAACGTCGGGCCATGGGCATGCAGGGCACATTTTATTTAGGGACATCATAACTTTATTACAAGCATTAGTATATTTATGATTATGATTAAGTGTATATTAGAGTACCTCTATATTATTAAGATATTGAGGCAGCACAGTCCTGAAATTTCCCGACCACATTTTAAAAACTTCAGTGCCACTGAGTCAGACTAAGCCTCTAAATACAATAATTAATATTATATTTTATAATCCACACAATAGCCTATCGATAATCAATAATGTAGGTATATTGTAACTTGATAATACGAAGTCCCGCCGGTCGTGCCCCCCGTGTTCACACAAACCATGTGAAATGTATTATCATCTAAATGTAAGTATAAAGTAGTCTATTGACAGTATGACAATAATGTTATTACGGTCAGTCGTAGTCGGTTCTTACCTCGGTGTTGAAATCCCCTAATCGTCGGCAGTGGTCGGGTTTTCTATGCGGGGTGCGGTTACAGGTAGCTGACAGGCAGCGGTGGACGCGCGGGATAGCAACCGCGGGTCGGGTCGATTCTTAATACTGTTGTGTTATTATCGAGGAGATGAACGAGATCGCAATAGTATTATATTATTGTTATGTACGAATGGTACACGCGCACGTCGGAGGGATTCGCGTTTGGAAATTATAATATTATACTATCTACGGCGCTGCGAACGTTGTGCGGCACCGACGTCTTGTACGACACTGAGGCGGTCTGCGGCGATGGTCTTCGTCGTCGGCGGCGAGGAAGAGGAGCTACGGCGGCGGCGGCGGCGGCGGCGGCTGCTACGCTTACCACCAGAAACCGGACGTACCGCGGAAACCACCGCGACCGGCCGGCTGGTTACCGCTGGTTGCTGCAGGTCGCCTTCCCCCCGACCGAAGATTCCGTTATCCCTCCGACGGCGGCGGCGGTGACCCCGAACCGGTGGCGTGTGCGTTCCGCGTTCTTATCGCGTCCGTATTTTTTTTATTTTCGTTTGAGTGTTTTTTTTTTTTTTTACGTTTTCGTATTATTCTAGAAAGACACCACAGCGAGTGTAGTGTATTTTGTGTGAAATGTTCTGGCCAAAACGATTTCAATACGAATAACGTTTAACATCGTTTCAACGGTAGGCAAATAAGTAATGACATTACATATAGTGTATGTTGAGTAGGAATAGACGAAAAGAACAACGAAAAAAAAAACGGATTCGTGGGAAATTACGATGCACGTCTTGTTGTGCGTGTGTGAAATGTACGACAGACCTTTAAGCGTCTTTTTTAGGTTTGTTTTTTAATTATCACCGAAAACTGACGACGACCGCCTGTGAATTAGATCGCCGCGTGGAAATTAGTCGAACGGTATTGTATAACAATAACAATATAATTGCGTATACGATACTATAATATTATACAGGTATAGTGTTGCTGAAGTATATTTCATTTAGTAACTATTCATTCGAATATTATTATACACGCAGATTGATTGTGGTAAATATATGTGGCAAACCTTATATTGAAAAAAAAAAATCGTCTACGGTGATGTCATTGAGATTCATCGAACAAATTTTTCGCGACATCTGCATCATTCATGTAGTATCAGCTGCGGTAATTTAGATTCTCCACTTGTTTTGACGAGCGGACGTTTTCTTATATTCGGTAAATTCCGAAAGGTCCCTGTAATTCTGTATTTCCTCCAATATATTTTGGCGAAAATTATTCATTAATAGTTTCAATATTCTTGTGTATCCGCGTTAGTTTAATGCAAGCAAGCAATGTTATTCCTGACAAGCGCTCAAATAAAAATAACAATATTTCATTCTATACGGTGAAACACTTATATATGTATATTGTATATTATGTATTCTGATTTCTGACATATTGTTATAAGGTTTTTAGCTTTATTTGTAAACTTATTCATACACACAAATATAGTAAATACACAATAATTCATGTAAAGAAATTGATTAGCATATCTGCTGCTGTCGCTTCTGGATGTAATTTTCTTTGGTATCATAATACAGTCGAGTTGCGATAACTCGAACCTCGATAACCCGAGAAATTTGACTACTCGATTTTTATTTTACTCCCTTCAAGGTCAGGTTAATTCGGAGTTGGGTATCTCAAATGATACATGTCTCGAAGCTTTTTTATTTTTTTATCTCTCTTAGATTTCGATTTATAGCGACTCGATATTTATTGGAACAATTTTAACTTGCTACTTAATAGCAAAAAAATGTTTACCTGTTTCGTTAAAAAAGCTAAATTAATTTTTCATTGTTTTTAATTAATTAAATCCATATAGGTCATAGGAGTGGGCAGTATTTTATTTAAGGTAGGTAACTATTTTGTTGCTAATAAAAATTTATTAATTTATTAAGAAAGAGGGATTCGACATAATATTATGGGGTATATTTTTTTCAGTATTATACGTAATTTTGAATTGATATTTAAAATGTAAAGCAAATTGTGTGAATTGAATTATTAAAATGTTTACTGTGATTTACATTTAAATATAATTAGACACTCCACGCTTGAGTGAAATCTATTACAAGAATAGCTGGTGACTCGAATCTCTAAACATTTTTTAAGATATCAAAGAAACTTCTAAGTATATTTAAATTTTAAACGACACAGAATTATTAGTATAAACTTTAAGAAACAATCCGACAAAATCTTTATTGGTATACAATATGTCTCCTTAGGACTTGGACTTGGGAGTATCAGGAAGTCTTTCAACTAGTTTGGTTTTATTTCTTAAAGTATCAAGATCAACTTTAAATTTTTTATTCCATAAAATACTCTAATCATTGTTTTTGTATACCTTAGAATTTAAATGTTAGTCCATATAGTGAAATATACCATCTATGTTGACATATCGTGGCATATGTACAAAATGTAAACACTAAATGTATACATATTATTAGAAATGTATAAAACGGATCCATTTTCACCGATTTCTGTTCTCCCACTAACGTCCACGGCTATGCATAATATGATTAAAACACAATATTGTTTCTGTACAACTTTATGTAATTATTATAGTTAATTAAAACTGATTTGTAGAACACCGAACTATTTATTCAATTTTTCTTTAAAAACGATTCATGTTATGATAATCAAATATTTGTACAAAATATATTTTTAGAATATACTTTTTGAATAAATAATATAACATTGGGTGTTTATACCATTTTGTATAGTGAGCTTAATTCTAAACTAAAACAAAACGTAGCCGTTTTATGGTACAAACATCTAAATTGGTTTATTTAACGATTTTACGCGTATTAAAATCATTAAATAATAAATTTAACGTCTTATCTTACGGAAATAGACCGTTGAGGCAATTACAGTTGTTCACTACGCGTAAAACGTGTTGTAACCTCATTTTCCTTGCTATCTTAGGACATTTCCCATCTTTAAAATATAATATAATTTGGATCAATAATCATCGATACATCCTCTAAAATTACCAATGAAGTATTATCTGCGTACATCACGTTTCCGCAGTTTTGAACCAATTTTCTGTTCATTGTGATGGATAATTGACACCTCCGTGTGACGTGCAGGAAACAATTGCATTGTGTGCAGCATCAAATATCAGTTAATTATGTATCGTATTCCAGAACAGTGATTATTTGATCATTAATTGTTAACACCAATTTCGAGTGTCTGACTACTATCGTCACTCTAAGCGAAATTGGATTTGAAATACATTCGTAATAAGCCTCTAGTCTTCTATAATGACTATACTAAATAACTATAATTTGTAATGTCTAGTATGTTATGTTGGTTTAAAATTATTTCTGTACGTACAAACATGAACCTAAATATGGAAGAGTACCTATAATTAAATGATGAAAAAATAACATATCAAATATAGATTGTGGTCATAAAGTATATAAAAACTATCTAGGTACACTATAAATTATAATACAAAACCTGCAAAAATAATAATAATAACACATAATATAACATTATGTTCATGATAAAGATACGTACAAATCGGTTGTGGGACATATTCTGTATTCTGTATAGCAATAAGCTAACACGTGGACAGTAGCTAATAACTTTTTTTGTAGCACGTAGTGTTTCGTTTCGGTAGTAGGTATCTAGTGTGGTGATAATATATTATTTTCATTACAAAAATCACAACATTTGCTATTTTTCACAAGAATTTACTAACGATTAATAAAATGCTATTATAATATTTGGCTAAACAAAAAAGTAATTTAATTTTTGAAAATTCGATCGGGGGGGGGGGGCTTGGGTGACTTTTAGATCCGCTACTGGGTCACTGAAATGGAAGTATTACATTTAAATTCAATGATATACGAAAAACGATGCTGAGAAAAGACCTAAACGGTGAGCCTATATTATATAATAATACTTTTAAATTACAAAAAATAATCGTTTTTTTTTCTGTTTTAAAATACCCAATTTTGTCCAAATTTGTACTCACAATATCTATTAAATAACTGTATTTGAATAATTTTTAGATTTTTTTATCATTAAAACCGTAATACATTCATCACTCTAAACCTAAAATTACCGACAGTCAAATTAAAAATATAACCGTTTTTCATGTTATTTTGTTTCGGTGAAACAAAATAACAAAATAAAAACGTTCCAATATAGCTATTGGCCATAAAATACCTATAGGTCTTATATAAAAAAATATTTAATAATTATACAGAGTGATTCGCCAAGCATACTCAGTTCTAGCCCTCATTTTTCATTTCATAATGAATCTATTCAATTCTACAATAGCGTTTTGGCATTTATTAATATTAGGTACATAAAACCGAAACCAATATTGAACTATTCAACAGAGACATTAATTTTTGTTAATCATTACTATTTACAGTACTTAACTACTAATCAGGCTAAATCATTTTCATATAAACTTATAATCATCCTATATACAAGTATACAACAATATTATAGTTTTAACATTTTTTTATTTTATTTATGAACGGGCTAGGAGCCCAACAGTACAA
Source organism: Macrosiphum rosae (assembly GCA_016617965.1). Classification (NCBI taxonomy): domain Eukaryota; kingdom Metazoa; phylum Arthropoda; class Insecta; order Hemiptera; family Aphididae; genus Macrosiphum; species Macrosiphum rosae. The sequence continues at coordinate 74,190 of WHPZ01589874.1, forward strand.
CAGTCATACAATATTTTTAAATAATAATACATTTGAACAATATGGCATGATAATTTTAAGTTATCGAACGCCAAACAATATATATGTCTTATATAATATCTTGTTGCTTTGTATACGGTGTATGTACCATGTATAGGTACCATCTACAACTCTTAAAAGTAATAATACTGCAATTTGTTATACATATTGTTTACCATTTGTTAAACGATTATACAACTAAAAAAACCCATTTTTTTTTTTATTTTGTTAATGTATGGGGCTTTGAAAAAGAATAATTTTGGTGGTCTTAAAATTGTTGCCGGACAATTGGTTCCGTGTTTAAATATAAGTCGCGTTTTACGCGTGACGTCATAAAATCACACCGTCCGACGGGTCGTATCTAATATACACGCGCGGAATTTATTTCTCGCGATTAAAATAATTATAGAGACAAATTAATTAAAGGTACAAGTTATTAAAGTACATTTATAAAAAGGCTATACACTTCTTTAGATGGTCATATTATAGGAAAGACAAAAAAATAAAATGTACATAGGTATATTTAATAATATTATGATCCGTTATTTAATGTATTATTATAATTAATAATATAAGAACTAAAATAAATGTGTAAAAAAACCTCAAAATAAAATATATTATTTCAAACAAAAATACATAATATATTATACGTAATTGAATTATTATAAT